>OZ024906.1:102826457-103088957 GCA_964017125.1 Flabesymbios commensalis | reverse complement strand
GTTAAACCATACTTGTACTGCGTGATAATTTGTATAACATGGTGTCCTGCTTTATAAAGAGTGGTCAACAAACGTGTATGCATGAAGACCAGTATTTAGCTATGCTAACATTATTCTATTTATATTCTTTTTATTCTATTCTGTGAATAGCTGTTATACCACCACATGCACGAGTTGAGAACGCTTAGATGTGAAATAGATAGCTGCTTGGAAACGATCAGCATGGGAATTCGGCAACATGAAGAAACCCATACCACGTACTTAAAAAAAATATCTGAAAATACCAGTCCTTATTATCAAATTAGCCAAATCACTATTTTACTTTCTTTAAATATAATCATCCGAACGTGCGATGTCCACCAAAGTATTTTCCTGGGATAATATTTGAGGTGAAAGCCCAGATCCTCCTGCCTGGAAATGAAATGAATCGGGCTTTAGGCCACCTTTGTGCACATATAGGCTAAACTGGGCCAGGAGAACCTCCTGAGGATGGTGAGATGATTGAGATGACACTGTCCTCCAGACACAGGATTCGAAATTCGAGCCCTGGCGGTCTGAGGCCGAGCACGCTACCTCTCGGTCACGGAGGCTCCCCACAATACTGACTTTCACACGTGGATGGGGAAGAAACATTTTTGTTTCTTTCAAACCGCCGAGACCGGGAACCGGACCCCGAGCTCTGGCGTGAAAGGCAGCGGTGCTAACCACTACCCTAGTGCCCCCGACCTCCTGCTTAGAAATGAGATGAATGGGATTTTTAGGCCACCTTTGTGCACATGTAGGCTAAACTGGACCAGGAGAACCCCCTGAGGATGATGAAATGAATGAGATGACACTGCCCTCCAGACACAGGATTCGAAATTCGAGCCCTCTGGGCGAGCGCTCTATCCCTCTGTCACGGTTTCTCCCCACAATATTGAATCTTTACGCGTGAGTAGGGAAGATTTTTGTTTCTTTGAAACTTGAATGCTATAGTGGGATTCGAACTCGCAAGCTCCGATTTTTTAAACAGGCAGCTTTAACCACTACACCAGGCTCCCTGCCCACTATCCTCCTGGAAGGATAATAACATTTATCATTTAGTGAATCAATTTAGAACATGCCATAAGGTACATAAAAGCGACGGTAGGGCTTAAATGGTCCATCAATGTCCCACTTTTTGCCGGCATTTAAACAACATTGGGCAAACGCTGCGAGTTGGTTTTAACATTTGGCCAGCATTTAGGCAACATTTAATTAATTAATTAATTAATTAAATAATTAATTAATTATTTTTTATACTTTATTTATTTATTTTTAGGTGACATCAAAAACAAACAATTATTTTATTTATTTTTTTTGTATATTTTTTGATGTGGCGCTAGTCGGTTTTACTTTTCATCTCGTGAATTTTAAGGTTGGGTCACTGTATATGTGTGTACAAAGGGAAGATATCGGACTCGTACCCAGCACCCTCGGGCTGTTGCACCAATATGATTATAACCATATTAACGCAAATGTGGATTAAATAAGCGTGATTATAACCATGGTAACGCAGTTATGGATTAATAAGGGCTAAGCAAATATGGATTAAATAAGCATGATTATAACCGTGGTAACGCCAATTTGGAATAAATAAGCATGACTATAACCATGGTAACGCCGATATGGATTAAATAAGCATTATTATGGCCATGATAACGCCAACATGGGTTAATTAGAGCTAAGCATGATTATAACCATGGTAACGCCAATGTATATTAAAGCAGCGTGATTATAACCATGGTAAAGTTAATATAATTACCTCGATTAGACTGTAACCATGGTAACGCCGATATGATAATTGAATATAAAGACTAAGAGTCTTTCTGTGTTTTTATGGGGTCAACGGATTTTATATGTTAAATATGTCTACAATTTGTGCCACTGACATAATTATGCCTAAACTTGAATTTCATGAATGAAATTATGTTTGATCACTTGACGCTATGAATCGTGTAGCGAGGTACAGAATTACAATACATTTTATATTTCAGAGTTCTGCAGGTTAAATATAATTATGGCTGGTGAATGAGAGCGCCATAATCAATGTAATGAAGAGAGCGTCATAATGAAGTTGTTAAATATGCACGACAATTGGCAGTCATATTGTGGCACACCAATAAATCAGTTTATAGCTGTGCGTTTTATTCTTTCATCAATACCTGTAGATAGATATATTTCAGGAAGTGAAGCTTTGTTAGCATGAATCACGGTGACCTTGACCTTCTACACCACGACTGGGAAACCTGATCACCTGGTCTTCACACGAGAGTATGTCACGTGACACGCATGACTGGTCACGAGACAACCCTAATAAACACAGAACCTCAACCAGTGACATATATACATAGGGCCTAGTTCACTAAGCTCAACTGTCTTAACCCTTTAAGCCCTCACGATGCATTAAAGCATCATTTTACATCCCTAAAAACAGACTTAATTTTTCTACAACAAAGGGTTTAGGAACGAAAATTTCCATGAAACTGGTTTACCATACATGATAATTTACTTTAATTTTTAAACACATCAAATCATCTTCATCCACTACAAGTCGAGAATTGCGACAGCAATTCGCGGCTTGTAGTGGATGAAGATGAACATGGTAAATTCAGGCTTGAAAGGGTTAAATAAGGCACCACACCCAGCAACACCAAAAACAAAGATATCAATTGGTATTCAATGATATTGTTCAATGATACATGTCAAATGGTCTAACTTTTGAAATACTCATTCACGAAATTTTCAGGGTAGGCGCCGGAATAGTTGAAAAGAGTGCTTGCAAAATTTCATAAAAATTGATTTAGAATTGACTGAGAAATCAGCGAAAAACACCCAACGCTGGTGGAAGTTGACTGCAACTAGTGATTATCACGGGACGGCTGAAAACATATTTTCTGAAAATGATGTGCACTTCGCAATCTCCATTGGCATTTTTGATGCCATGATGTTTGCGATCAACCCTTACAGCGCTGAAATACTTTTGTATAATTTTTTTTCAATATCAAGGCATCATAAATGTCTTAGTTAGCTCTTTCCGATTCATTTGAATACTTATGTTATGGGTCTACGCCTACCATAAAGACGGCTTCTGCGCTGAAAGGGTTAACCCTTACAGCGCGGGGATCGACTTTAGTCGTCAGAATCTGACGTCTGTAGACGTCAGATTATGACCACTAAAGTCGATACCCACACTGTAAGAGTACAAATATTTCGAATGGTCGTAGACCCCTAACATAGGTTTTCAAATGAATCGGAAAGAGCTAACCAAGACAGTTATTAAGGATATTACCATAATAATAAAATGTTTGGTGTATAGAAATAAACAAATACGGGTTATTTCACCCACTGGAAGTTGTGGGTCGCGGTAGTGGGTGAAAACATAAATAATTTAATTTAGTACCGAAGGAGCCGGGAGTGTTTGCCTGCAGCGTTTTTCAGTTACACTGAGTGAGAACGGAATACTGCATGATGAATTTGAGGACATGGCGTGCTGTACTAGGTTGGCCAGTGGATAATTATCATCTCTACATATACCCACTAACACAACCTAGGTGGGCAACCTTGCAAATATTTTGCAGGAAATGCACAAAGAGCAAAAATCCAGGATGGCCGTCACAAATGTCTTGTTTATGTAACTTTTGAACGGTCCGTTCAAATTTAATGTGTAATATTTCTGGCAACGTTTTATTGGCTTGGGTAATAATCAGGTTATTTATGCAAAGGTCAAGGCCAAATATAACCTTTAAATAGGCCTAACTTGCAGGGTATTCAGAAACAAACGTATTTTTAAATATGGAGAATATAGCTATTGTTAATGTTCAATGTAGGAAACTCGTTCCTCTACATGGTTTATAAATAAACAAATATTTCAACGTTGTACGAGTTGAATCGGTTATTTGTGGGTTCAAGTGTAGTGCTCACCACAACGATATGACGGCTGTTGATTGGCTACGTAACACCAACTGATGTGAAATATCACCCGTCATTGTGTAGATATGGAGTACTGCACAGTGCACATTGGCCCAATTGAGGACATACGGAACATTGGCCGTAAAACTATCATACCATTCTTTATTTAACCTCTGTGTAAATAACAGCTCTTCAGTTGACCAACTTAATCATTTAGTTTTTCACAAATATATATATTTTCCCATTATTTGAAGCTGGTTTTTGCGTCGTAATAAAATGTCCCTGAATATGATAGAATAGTAGATGTTTAGTCAACCCTCAAAACGCCGAAATATTTGTGCACAAACCATGGAGACCAAGGGATTTTTTTCAAAATGTCTTAGTTAGCTCTTTCTGCTTCATTTGAATTCATTTCTTATGGGTTTATTGTCCCAGTAAAACCGGTAAAAAGTTCAGTATTTTTTACAAATAGACATATTTTTCATCATTTGAAGTTGGAATTTGCGTCGTGTCTAATAAATCAATTTTATGATCTTCCTCGCATTGACCTGACTAGTACAGAGCGGATTGTCAGTATTACCGTGTCTAACTGTAATAATACAGAGGGTGATTTTAATCTTTTAAACTCTTTCAACACTGAAATATTTGTATATAAACCAAGGAGACCAAAGTTTTTCTAAATTTTAAATCATCATAATGTCTCAGTTAGCTCTTCCCGCTTCATTTGTTGCGGCCATTAGAATTATTTTATTCTTCCAGCGCGGGGATCGACTTTAGACGTCAGAATTTGACGTCTAAAGTTGATCACCGCGCTGAAAGAGTTAAGCCAGTCAAAAATTGTTTCCTTTCCACAATTTAAAGCTGTAATTTGCGTCGTGTCTGTTAAGTCAATTCTCTGACCTGTCATCGCAGGACAGAATGACATTGTCATTATCGTATGACCTTCCTCGCAGTAACCTGTTTAGTGCAGGGCAGAATGACATTGTCATTCTCGTCGTGTCTTACTGTAATAATACAGAGGTTGAATTAATATTTTAAGGATGGTCTACAACCACCAGACAATTACTTTCCCAGTCAGGCTGTAGTCCTGTCTGTCCAAACCTACATAGACGTCACATTCTGGCATCTGAAGTCAAAGGATCAACTTTAGACGTCAAAATCTGACGTCAATTTACCTCAGACGTATGACGTCTAAAGTCGATCTGAAAGAGAGTACAATATTTAGGGCGATGAATGAATGAATGAATGAATGAATGTATTAATGAGTGAATAAATTAATAAATGAATGAATGAATGAATGAATGAATGAATAAATGAATGAATAAATTAATGAATGAATGAATCAATAAATGGGATGTTAGGCCACCTTTGTGCAAACATAGGCTAAACTGGGCCAGGAGAACCTCCTGAGGATGATGAGATAAATGAGATGACATTGCTCTCCAGACACAGGATTCGAAATTCGAGCTCTGACGGTCTGAGGCCGAGCTCGCTACCTCTCGATCACGGAGGCACCCCACAATACTGAATATTTACGAGTGAGCGGGGAAACATTTCCTTCTTTGAAACTTGAATGCCAGAGCGGGGGGTCGAACCCGCGATCTCTAACTTTCCAAGCAGGCAGCCCCACTCTCTCTGTCATATCAACTCCCCGGGAGAGCCTAGGTCTACATCCCTAAAACCATTATCCTATACATTGTCATCTCTGTCCCACCAGGCTACCATTAACACCTGAGCTGAGTGGAGCACTTGTGGGAGGGGAGGGGTAAAGCACCTTGTCCAAGGACACAGCATCGAAGCAACCATGTCCCAGCGTTGAGAGGAGACATGAAAAACCCTGCACTAAGCAGTGTTTGAACCCGCATGGCTTGTATTGGCCACCCACCCAGCAGACACAAGAAGTTGAATAAATATTGGCTTAACGTCGGTCCAGCGTCGTAGACGGTGGACCGACGTTAAGCCAATATTGGTTTAATATTGGCCCAATGTTGGTTTAATGTTGGCCCACCGTCTTCAACATTAAACCAGCATTGGGTGGGCGTCTTGTGCTTACTGGGTGTCCATATGGTTTCATTACGAATCACACCATTATTTTGACTGAATCGTCGGTTATCTCAGCTCAGAGGCGCAAGTGTACGCTGTCAACAATACATATTAGGCCACCCAGTAGCCCAGCAAACAGTAGTTATTGAGCCATTGCTGGGGCAATGTTGGCCCAGTGTCGCAGCGGTTGACCAACATTGACCCAGCAATGGCTCAATGTTGTGGCCGGTTTGGATCACCAACCCAGCTGACGTAAGGCATCCTCTTAGATTTTATGAAACATTTTTTTTATATTGCTTTTGACTAATACATATATTTAAAAAAACAGAAAAATATACACATTATATCATTATAATGTTATGCACAACATTGGTCGTGCTGCGCTAGAACAGGCTTATAGAAGCCTCTGCAAGCTAGGCAGCAACTATATTTATATTCATCTATGTACAAAAAGTATAAACATAAAAGTATACAAAATAATATACATAATATATGTTTCCCGCGCCAAAACCAGAGATAAAATAACTATATATTATTATAAATAGTAGAAAAAAACACACTCTTGAAACCATAGAGAACTATAAAATAAACAGAAATGGAACACTTTCATAATAAAAAATGTAAGCTATAAGAATTGTCATGCTTTTAAAATCCCTTTTTAAAATGATTACTTTTAGTTTAAAAACATTGATCATGTGTCACTGGTTATGACACAATTTTGACTTAATAAAGTCGGTTTGTAAAACTGGGGACAGCACCATACCTGTCAAACACGAGACTTTGGCTCAATATTGGTTTGATGCTGGGCCAGAGTCTGCGACGCTGGGCCGACATTAAAACAGCATTAGGTCAACATCTGGTTTGTTTTGGGTGGAGTAATATCTAATTATAGGGTTGATGTATCGTTTTACTCGGTCCTTCCGAATCGCGTTTGCGCATTGTGCCATTACGTTTTAAATAAGCGCATTCGCAATCAAAACAGTTTTTTTGTGTCTATAGTGCGCGTATTGGATTGTTGCCAATTTAAAAAAAAACCCAGCTCATTTCAAGAGATAAAAAAAAACATTTATTCAGCTATGTGCTTGTTTTTTTCGTCGCCCTCGTTAACTTAGATCAAAATTTTGGTGTTTTCCGTCGCCTTTTTTTACCTTTTTCTATAAATTATTCCAATGTTTGTTTTGGTCGCTCTCAATAACTTTTCCAAATAGTGTTCAAAAAAAATTTTCCCAAATGTTTTTTCGCCCCCCCCCTCCCATACGATTTTGGATTTTTTCTCCTCTAAAACATAGAAAAAACATAGTGGCCTTGAGTTGCGACGCTGAGCCAGTTTTACTCCTTACAACAATGAAATATATGGAGACCAAAGAGTTTATTTCAATTTGAAATCATCATAAATGTCTTAGTTAGCTCTTTCTAATTCATTTGAATACCTTTGTCATGGATCTGCGGCCATTATAGATGTTTTACTCTTTCAGCGCGGAAACCGACTTTAGACGTCAGATTCTGACGTCTGAAGTCGATCCCCGCGCTGTAAGGATCAAACTAACATTGGTTCAACGTATTGTGTTCATGGATGGCGATTCCAGGTCAAGGCCTGATTAAAATTAAAATATCGCTTGGCCATCCTCTGGTTCAAGGCCTATATACTTGTGCAAAATATGAAGTTGATCCATAGATCACCCTAGATCATCAAGATCATAATATGTGCAGATTTTGTTATATCTCATTAACCGTCACAAGCAAGAATAAAGTTTTGATGATATTGTCTTTTTTTTCGAAAACATGTACATGCGTTATTAAAACAACCGTCACGTTTTCGTGACATTTATAAAGACTTTGTTATAATCATGATAATTTGCGTCAATGAATTTACAGAGGGGCGTCATAATTAGCAAACGGTCTAACTTTTCAACTTCACAATATTTTTGTGAAATTTTCAGGTTTTTGGTCAAAATGAGTAGTGAAAATTATTAGCAAAATGTCAAGAAAATAGCTTGAGAATTGATTGAGTATATATCAGTGAAAAGCGTGGTTTCATTTTCTCCACCCTCGGAGATATATATGCTTGGATTGATTTCTACAGACTCCCAATAAACACGATACATTGACCCAATGCTGGTTTAATGATGGCCTAACGTCGCAGACGGTGGGCCAATATTATACCAGCATTGGGCTAACTTCCCATGATTGTAGGCTTCTCCAGAGTGTCGTTTTTGCTACCATATGTAATTAGTATGTTATACATAGTAGTTATTTTTTATCTCTGGTTTTGGTGCGGGAAACAAAATGATAGACACCTATGTTATCTTGGAAATGCCTTTTAATTTTATTTGGGGTAGTAATTTGTCATTTGTATTATCCAAATATCCAGAGTTTATTATGGCAATGTTACTTGACATGATTTTAGTTATGTATGTCATACCATGTATATTGTCATATGATTTTAACAAATTAACGATCTTGTATAATTATACATGTACATATATCTCTCTCATTTCTATGACAAATAAGTCTGTGATGAATTTCTTTCTGTCAATGAAATATCTGTCTGTCTGTCTGTCAGATGCGTAGACGGTGGCCCAACATTGACCCAACATTGGCTCAACACTTCCATTTTTCTGGCTTACTCCGATCACAATAAAGTTTTATGCTTGACCTACTTCACTCCAGCAAACACAATAAATTGAACCAATGTTGTTACAATGTTGTCCCATCGACGGCGACGCATTGGGGCAACCATATACCAACATCTCATGTTCTTAATGTTTTTCCACAGCAGATAATACACAATGACCCGATGTTGTTCCAATGTTGGGCCATCATCTTCGACGCTGGCCCAACATTGGAACAACATTGGGCAAGCGTGTAGTTTTGACTGGGGGGGTGTACACCTACCCTCCCAGCAAACACGACACGTTGAAACAATGATGTTGTAATGTTGGCCCAACGTCTGCGACGCTGGTCCAATAATAAAACATCATTGTTTCAACGTGTCGTGTTTGTTGGGATGTCATTGCCTTTTGACAATGTTGTGACAAGAGCTTATTTATAATTCCCCACTGTTAATATTTAAATCTCCACCCAGTTGTAACCAATGTTGGTGAATTGCTCAACATCACGAGACCTGATTCTTCTCAGCAAATATCAGATATTAAACCAATATTATTTCGACACCGGGCCAGCGTCTCAGGCATTGGAATAACATTGACACATGTTATTGAGCGACTGTGAAAATGTTGTGACAAGTGTTTATAAATGCATGATTAACTCTTTAAGCGCGGGAATCGACTTCAGATGTCAGACAGACAGATATTTTATTGACAGAAAGAAAGTCAATCCAGACTTATTTGGCATAGAAATAAGAGTGAGATATGTACATGTATATACAGCGAAACAGGTAGCTCCGAGCCATGTGACCATGCAAGCACAGTCGCTATGAGCTCGGATCTGAATCGAATCTGACGTCTATGGACGTCAAATTCTTACGTCTAAAGTCGATCCCTGCACTGGAAGAATACAAATTTATAATAGTCGTGGACCCATAATATAGGTATGCAAATGAAGCGGAATGAGCTAACTAAGACATTTATGATGATTTCAAATTGAAAAAAATATCATTTGGTCTCTTGGCTTACATACAAATATTTCAGCGCTTCAAGGGTTAAACTCTACACAGCTAGGTCTCTCACAGGAAAAGGTGAAACTATTGAAAGATTGTACTTTATAATTATCCTATAGTCGGATTCACAATAACCGTGGTGAATGAATTTCGCCGATTTCTCAGTCAATTCTCAACCAATTTTCATAAAATTTTACACACATTATTTTCCATTCATGTCGTGACTACCCTGAAAGTTTTGCGAAGTCTTGATAAATATTTTAGAAGTTAGAGTATTTGACATGTAGTCAACAAATCAAAATGTTGCCCTCTATAAACTCATTACTTCGTCTCAGAATTTTATTACATGTCAGATGGTCTAACTTCTACAATACTTATCTGAAGGATCAGCGAAATTCATTAATCCTGGTTGATGAAATAAATGTGAATCTGACTATATTAATATTTAAATCTAAACCTACTCCCAATTTATAACAAGGGCAGGTCACTGAGTACATTGCTAGAAACAAACATTACTTTCCCTTTAACCCTTGTCTTGCTAGACCCGGATATATACGGTTGTAAGCATATTTTAAGCCAAATAATATGTCACTGAAATGGATAATATAGTTGGTGGTGGATTTTTAGTTAGTCTAATAACTCAATTAAGAAGATGTATATTTTCAAAAAATAAAAATATTTTTCGTCAGTTGAAGCTGGAAATTGCGTTAGCAATTCCAGCTTCAAATGAAGTAAAATACAATTCAAACAATTCAGCAGGACAAGGGTTAAATCCAATGTTGATTTATTGCTGGACCAGCGTCTGTGATGCTAATCCAACATTAAATTGACATTGAATTTTTACAATAATTTCCATCCCAAATCTGACTATTGGAGAAAAGTAAGGTAATATCGCGTGCAGTTTCACATTATCTGTACACTATTAATAGTTAAAGTCTGACCTAGTTGTTTGGATGACTCATTTATACACAGGTTGAGAGCACTCAGAGAACTGAGAGCAGTGCACGAATTATTTATTTCATTTTCGAGTGTGAATTGTTTTCATATATCTGTTGGGCTCTATACTCAGCATTCGGGCATTGAGTACACTGCACGAATTATTTATTTCGTCTCGTGCTTGCTTGATATATCTATATAATTTTAGTTTATAATTTATAATAATTGTAATAATTTATAATTTAATAGTTTTAACTATGACCAAATTCTTGGGGATGAATATAATATATGCAACGAAGCAATGCCGGTTCAATGTTGGTTCACCGTCTGCGACTCTGGGCCAACATTTGAACAACATTATGGTCTCACCACACAAATACATACGCGCAAAGTTTAATAGTGAGAGAGTTACGATCTTTTTTATAAACTGTGGTCATTTATAGCAGGCTTGGGATTAAATATTAAATTTATATCATTTTGATACCTATTCATCTTGATTGGGTGACCATTTCTTCCTTCAAAAACATTGAAATCGGGAAATATAGGTACAAAATGTAGTCCCTACGCTGGTAGTAACAAAACATATGCTGCATTCGGAAGTTCCCGTGTTTTGGCAACGCTCAGGGAAGGTACTAGGACCATACATTTTCATATGAAAAAAAGACAAAAAGCCCCATGTTAAAGCACCCTTTTTTATTTTTTTATATTTAGAGTATGTCATGATGATTAAAAATATATACAGGTTTATATAGATATTTTTATTTAAAGAATGCTGGGAGGCCCAAGCGTATGGGTCAAAATACATGTAGCCTAAGTCAATGGGAGCGGTATTATGTGTGGTGAGACGTTAAGCCAACATTTCATGTTTGCTGGGTATAAACCTGCGAGAATCCTTTGACAAGTGCATATT
Organism: Flabesymbios commensalis; assembly: GCA_964017125.1. Lineage (NCBI taxonomy): Eukaryota > Metazoa > Annelida > Polychaeta > Terebellida > Flabelligeridae > Flabesymbios > Flabesymbios commensalis. The sequence goes on along the minus strand of OZ024906.1, from coordinate 103,077,519 downwards.
TATAATTCACTACTATTAATAGTTAAATACAAATCTATTTTTTATACATTTTGAGTCTCGCTACCGCGAGCCAGAGCTTCAAGAGGGTGAAAAATTATCATATTGTGTCAACTTGAGACTAAGCTTTTGCAAATGTTTATGTTTAAACACACATTTTATTCTCAATAGCTGTAGTTTAACCTACTGATAAAATTAATTATCCCTTGAAGCGCTGAATTGTTTTTATATAAACCATGGAGACAAAAGGGTTTTTCAATTTGAAATCATCATAACCATCTTAGTTAGGTCTTTCTGATTCATTTGAATACCTATGATATGGGTCTACGATCATTAGAAATATTTTTACTTTTACAGTGAGTGCGGGGATCGACTTTAGTCGTCAGAATCTGACGTCTACATACGTCAGATTTTGACGACTAAAGTCAATCCCCGCACTGTAAGGCCACTTTGTTTAATTTCTCTGTTTTAGATCAGTAAAAAATCAAAATCTAATGAGGGAGGGCGGTAAAAAAACAAACAAAAAAACATTGAACCTATTTTTGGAGAAGGTAATGAGGGCGATCAAAAAAAGTTAATGAGGGCGACGACAAAAACAAGCTAAAGAAAACATAGCTGGGAAAATATTTGTTAACTTGTTTTTTTTTGGAAAGTTTTTTTATCTCCCAAATTGACTGTTTTTTCCCGAAATCGGCGACAATCTAATGCGCGCGCTGGGCAGAGAAAAACACATGTTTTTTTGGTAATGCGCAGCATAAATCTAATGTGCGCGCTCATCTAAAACAGAGGGAAAAACATAGTTGCCTAAGGGTTAAAAATATGGTGTAAGCACCCCTCGGCATATGCAGTGACTCAAAATTTGACACAGCTACTGCCAATACGCGATACGCTATGCCAATATTCTAAGATCAATTATAAAATCAAGGTGGCCGCTATATATAGGCTCGTTTTGGGCCGTACATGACTCACAGTCGCCGAGCACCTATATTTACAAGGTTTCATTGCATTTAACTATTTTTTTTTTTTATTAAAATTGATTAAATCAAGATGGCCGCTATATCCTCGTTTTGGTTGGCAAATAAAAATTGACGCTGTCAATCGACTCGTAAACCCTAAAAACATGTTCATGCAGGCTTCAAACCATTTAACTGAAAATATAAATGATTTATTAAAAGTGATAAAATCAATTGCCTCGTTTTTAGTCCTACATGAAAACGGACATTGCCAACAGATTCACAGATCCTGTAAACCTATATCTACCAGATTTCAAGGTATTTAACTGAAAATAAGAATAATTTATTATTAGCTTCGTTTTGGGTCGCACCTGGAAACGGACAAGAACGGACCCCGAAAACCTAGGCTATAATATACTATGTTTTAAGGCACTATTATGAATTGAATTTTTATTTTTTTTTATTTTTGGACGTTAACCTTGACATTTGACCTTGACATTGGGTGAAAAGAAACTGCCAGAGGAGTTAAATGTTTGTATTAATTCAATCTGTTGGACCATGATGACGCAGTAGCCAACTGCTTTCGCAAGTCCCATGTTAACAACTGGCTAAGGTGAATCAAATCATGCAATAGAAAAAACTAAGCTAACACCGCGTGCATATTCACAATTTTACGTTATTAATTATTAAAGATAGACCTAGTCCTTTTCTCATAACTTTGTTATACTCGATTAAGCGGGGGGGGGGGCGGTGCAATGATTAAAGCTGTCTGCTGGGAAATTAGGAGATCGCGGGTTCGACCCCCGCTCTGGCATTCAAGTTTCAAAGAAATATAATCCTCTCACTCGTAAAAAAAATCCGTATTGTGGGCAGTCTCTGAGACCGAAAGGTAGCGTACTCGACCTCAGATCGCCAGGGCTCGAATTTCGAATCCTGTGTCTGGAGGGCAGTGTCATCTCATTCATCTCACTATCCTCAGGAGGTTCTCCTGGCCCAGTTTAGCCGATATATGTGCAAAAAGGTGGCCTAAAACCCGATTCATTCATTCTTACGTTATTGATTGGCTGCGAGAATGCTTCCACAAGGGCATATTTACAATTCTCCACTATTATTATATAATTTTAAATATATATTTTTGTATATTTTCTTTATAACTAGGACCGGGCACTGAGTGCACAGTTAGAAGTAAAGTTTTCTTCCCCTTTGAAATTCACTGTTGATTTTACGTCTGCGACACTGAGCCAGCATTAACCTGCTAAATAAAATAATTTAAATTTTCACCAATATGAAGTTGTGTCTCGCTACCGCGAACCACAACTTCAAGTGGGTGAAAATTACTCATATTTGACACTGAACATTTTCAAATCTTGATGTTTAAACACATATATCACTCTCAACAACTGTGATTTGACCTGCTGCCGCGACCCACAATTTAAATTAAAAAAAATGGATGAAGATCACTCGTATATTGTTAGTCGCAGCGAAACACAACTTCAAGAGGAAGAAAATGTAATTTCAAGAGGTTTTAACCTTAGAAAGTAGCAAGCTACTCCATTAAGAACTATAAAAGCTATTCCAATTATAAATTGTTAACGTCAGATTATGACATATGAAGACGGTCGCCGTACTGAAAAGGTTAAAATTGTCATACGGGTCATAGACCAATAACACAGATTTTTAAATGAAAGAGAAGAGTTGACTAAAACATTTATGACGATTTTAAATTGAAAAAAAAACGTTTGGTCTCCATAGTTTATACAAAATATTTCAACGTAACAGTGAATCAAGTCATTGTGAAAGCTAAGCTGAAATCGCGTGCGTATTCACAATTCTAAGTTATTAATAATTAAAGCTCAACCTGGATAGCTCTGTTAGGCTCGGGATGCAGTTTTAATATTTAAATATCGACCTAGTTATTTCCATAGCTTATAGGATTAGGGCACTGAGTTCGATGTTAGAAACAAATGCTTTCTTTCATTTTCAGTTTTCAATTATTTTATTTCATCTGCTGGTTTGTTGCCACAAAGACTATTTCCCGACGTGATTTAACCCTTTGTGCTGCTAGGGCCGCTCTAAACGTGATTTAACCCTTGTGCTGCTAGGGCCGCTCTATATGTGAGTTAACCCTTGTGCTGCTAGGGCCGCTCTATATGTGATTTAACCTGTTGTGCTGCTAGGGCCGCTCTAAACGTGATTTAACCCTTGTGCTGCTAGGGCCGCTCTAAACGTGATTAAACCCTTGTGCTGCTAGGGCCGCTCTATACGTGATTTAACCCTTGTGCTGCTAGGGCCGCTCTATATGTGATTTAACCTGTTGTGCTGCTAGGGCCGCTCTAAACGTGATTTAACCCTTGTGCTGCTAGGGCCGCTCTAAACGTGATTAAACCCTTGTGCTGCTAGGGCCGCTCTATACGTGATTTAACCCTTGTGCTGCTAGGGCCGCTCTATATGTTAATCAACCCTTGTGCTGCTGGATCTGCTTATGACAATGTAGGCCTACGATGTTAACCTTTTCAGTGTGGGGATCGACTTTATACGTCAGAATCTGACGTCTGATCGACTTTATACGTCAGAATTTGACGTCTGTAGACGTCAGATTCTGACGTCTACAGTCGATCCCCGCACTGAAAGAATTACAATATTTATAAGAGTCGTAGACCCATGGTCGTAATAATAACTACGCTCCACAAATAAATTTGTTGTTCCTCATAAGACTAAGACTGGGTCAAGAGCTTTAACTAAATCTGGTCCAGACTTATGGAGCGCCCTGCCTGTGCCAATACGTAATGCCGGAACAATTTTCACATTCCGGAAATTACCTAAATCTCACCTATTTGATCTGGCTTTCCCACCCTAGTCCCTCAGCAGCCCGGCTCCCTGTTGATGAACCTGCTTTGGCCTCGATTATGACACATGCGTACGCTAAAGATTTGTGCGCCTCTGAGCTCGGTCGGCTGAGGCGCTATTGAAGTTTGATTGATTGATTGATTGATTGATTGATTGATTGATTGATTGATTGATTGATTGATTGATTGATTGATTGATTGATTGATTGATTGATTGACTGATTGATTGATTGATTGATTGATTGATTGATTGATTGATTGATTGATTGATTGATTGAATAATTATGCCTATAACATATGTATTCATAGAAGCAGAAAGAGCTAACTAAGACGATTATGATAATTTCAAATTGATATAAAAACCCTTTAGTCTCCATGGTTTAAACAAAAATAACGTACGTATTCAAATGAATAAAATAGTTCTTCACGTGATTTAACCCTTGTGCTGCTAGGGCCGCTCTATACGTTAAACAACCCTTGTGCTGCTGTAACTGTTCATGTACGATATTAACCCTTTCAGCGCGGGGATCGTCTTTATACGTCAGAATCTGACGTCTACAGACGTCAGATTCTGACATATTATAAAGACGGTCCCCGCACTAAAATAATTAAAATATTTATAACGGTCGTAGACCCATAACATAGGTATTCAAATGAACCGGAAAGAACCTAACTAAGACGATTATGACGATTTCAAATTGAAAAAACCCTTTAGTCTCCATAGTTTAAATAAAAATAATTCAGCGTTGAAAGAGTTAAGTGTGTTTCAAACCAAGTAAAATGTCACTGAATGTAATGATAAACCGTATAAAGTAAAAGTCACTTTAAATTTGTCACTTTTGCGTTGCATGCTTTTCGCTAATTACTCACGCAATTTTCATCCGATTGTCATGAAATTTGAGTAACATCATTTTCTTACGTCTTACGGCAACTTCCCTGAAAATTTCGTGAAAAAATATTTCGTAGTTTAAAAGTTAGACCATTTGACATGTAGTAATTTTGAATTATGACGCTCCTCTATCAACCCATTAATGTCATTCAGCTTTAATCTCGAAATTCTACTACATGTCAAATGGTCTATCTTTTGAAATACTGACTCAAATTTCACGAAATTGTCTTTGTAGGCGCCGGAATAGTTGCAAAAAGTGCTTGCAAAATTTCATGTAAATTGATCAAGAATTGAGTGAGAAATCGGCGAAAAACACCCAACGCTGGTGGAAATGAAATGAATCGGGCTTTAGGCCACCTTTGTGCACATATAGGCTAAACTGGGCCAGGAGAACCTCCTGAGGATGGTGAGATGATTGAGATGACACTGTCCTCCAGACACAGGATTCGAAATTCGAGCCCTGGCGGTCTGAGGCCGAGCACGCTACCTCTCGGTCACGGAGGCTCCCCACAATACTAACTTTCACACGTGGATGGGGAAGAAACAATTTTGTTTCTTTCAAACCGCCGAGACCGGGAACCGAACCCCGGACTCTGGCGTGAAAGGCAGCGGTGCTAACCACTACCCTAGGGCCCCCGCCCCCCGCTGGTGGAAGTTGACTGCAACTATAGATAGAAAGGGTATTCCCCCTTGCCTGACTAAAACTTTCAAACCTTTTATACTCGGGATGTAATACAAATTTCTGCTAGCCCCCCTATACTTCCTATCTATACGGTTTCTAGTAAGTTTAAAAGTAACTCTCACAGCGCTGAATTATTTTTGTATAGACCATGGAGACCAAAAGGTCTTTTTCGATTTAAAATCATCATAAATGTCCTTCTAATTCATTCGAAAACCTATGTTATTGGTCTATGGCCATTATAAACAATTTTACCCTGACAGTGCGGGGATCGAATTTAGTCGTCAGATTCTGACGATTAAAGTCGATCCCCGCACTGTAAGGTTTGATCATTCAAATGAGGGAGATGCCTGTTTTACACGAATAAAAATATTTTTCGTCATTTAAAGCTGGAAATTATGTTAGCAATTCCAGCTTATAATGACGAAAAATAGAAATGATGGACATGATATGAAATGATGGACATGATATGAAATGACGGACGTGATATGAAATAATGGACGTGATATGAAATGATGGACATGATATGAAATGAACGATATTATATAAGTGAGTGAATCCGCACGTAATGGCAATATCGCGACAAAACGAAGCCAGAAACTCGCGATAATTTAAGCTACCGGAAATATCGTCCGTGATCGTTGTCCAGAGTTAACGTTGCCCGACTCATACCACACCACAACCTACCCGCCGCATTGACAGTACACAACTGGATCTCATAACATGTGTGGCCATGGGATTTCGCAATTGATCACACAATAAAGATTAGTATACACATATCGTCACCTTGGCTATGAAAGGGTGTATCTGCCACCTTACCAAGTGGCAGATACACCCTTTCATATCCAAGGAGATGACCTAATAATACTGAATAAAGAAAGATAAACAGAATAAAATACAAATTTATTTGGAATCAACAACATTGTGTAATACTGAGATTGGCGATGTCTCGTGGTATAAAAATACAACGATGTGGAGAGATGACAGTTTGAATGCAAGAGCTCATAATCTACCCTTTAACGACTGAATAAATGAAAGAATTAATGAATGAGTGAATGAATGAATTTATTCAATCATTTATTTATTCATTTACTCAGTAATTGATTCATTCATTTATTTAGTCATTCAATACTTTAATCGATCATACATTATTCCTTCATTCATTCATTCCAATTATCCGTCAATTTATTTAATAAAACATTTAGTCATTTATTCCATTATTCATTTACTTAATCATTCATTTATTTCATGAAGTCGTAACAAAATTGTCCTATAACAGTGTAACGCTTTGTCTTTAAATACATGTAGTTGTTGACTACAGGAATGAAGCAACATTTATAAATACCAAAAATATTAAATAAATAAATAAATATATATATAACCCAGTGATGATACACTGATATAATAGTCCGTCACCGGTATGCATAATATGAAAAGTGAGAAATGCCATCACAATAAAAAAGGCTACAGTTATAAATAGGTTATAAGTGTTTACACATGATTATTGCGTACGTATCGCACAAGGCACCCGAGAAATATACATCAAATAATCTCAAAACTATACATGTCTATATATCGTCACTTTGGATATAAAAGGGTGTATCTGCCACTTTACAAAGTGGCAGATACACCCTTCCATATCCAGAAGGACGATATAATTATTAGACTCTAGGACACAATTATTCATGTAAATTTGTAGCGCATGGTTTTCGTTGAAATTTTGTAAAGATTATTTTCTAGTCTAATCCTAACAGCTGTAAAAAATCGGTGGATTTCACTGAGAAATCAACGAAAAACATGCGATACATGTTAATTCTGTCGTAGGTAGAGTATAATTTTACAGTGGACCCGGAGGGGTGGGGGGGGGGGGGAGAGGGGCGGGGGGTCAGGACCCTTGCAGAAAATAAATGGACCAAAAATGCCTCTAAGCCGTCTGTATTTGATATCCAGCATTCACTTGGACCCATTGTAGTAACTGGGAAAACTAGCAAATGCTAGTATTGTATGACACTTTCACTGCTAACAGCGACAAAAGTCGTTTCTAATCTGTTTTGTTTGTAAGTTAAATTATAGTCATTTAGAATAAATGAGTGTTTAAAAATCAAGATTTGCAAAAGTTTGGTTTCAATTTATACAAATAATAGTTGTTTTTCACCCACTTAAAGTTGTGGATTGCGGTAAGGAGACGCAATTTCAAGTGGATGAAATAAAATAACTTAGCGGCAAATAGTTGGCACGTAAATTGATCATTTTGGTATGAGATCAACCAAATTTTTCATTACTTGAATTACACATAATCACTTAATTCCCCTTGTAATCACTGTACTCCACCTTTTTTTAAAAATTTTAAATCACCTTAATAATATGTCACTTTCCACAACGTGAAATACTGACATATTAATACATGATTTATATGACCTGATTATGTATTTTTTTTAAATGACTCCCACTCTCTCACAGCAGAAATGCATAACACAATGTACGTATTTCTGATCACAGTAAAATGAGAACCCCACATTACACAAAGTGAAAGACTAGCATATTTATTACTAATATTATTATCACATCACTCACTTGACTCAGCATAGCATATGTCACATGATCAATATTTCATGTCATATGTCACATGATCTATGCCACATGATAAAGGTCACATGGCACATGATCAAAGATACTTCTCACTTTATATACATCACATAATATTGCTTTGTATAGCTATTATAGGCCTACTCTAATTAGCTATGTGGATCATCGGAAGTTTACCGTGAAAGACAATAGTCCAGGCCACAATTATGTAGGTAAATCTGTAGTGCAAAGGTTTTGTCTATTTAAAGTCATCAGAAATGTCTTAGTTAGCTTCATTTTAATACCTACTGTGTATATTCAATATGGGTCTAGGGACTCGCATTGTATTTTTTTAATTCTCTCAGTGCGAGATCGACTTTAGATCTGACAATAAAAATCTGCGTCTAAAGTCGGTTCAGCGCTGAAAGGGTTAGGCCCAATCCACTACCGTCAAGTGTTTAAATTTGCTTCTCACATCACATGATCACACTGTCCATATATACCATTCACCGGGTCTTACATATACTCGTATGGACTTCCAGCTCGTATATGAGTGTTTTTAAATCTGCTCTATATTACTTTTTTGAGAGAGCTTTTTCAGTATAGTACAGTTATATCTGTTTTCAGATCTATCAGCACTTTACTTATTCACTATCATCCAGCTCTTTGTTAGACTGCTTCAGTTTTATGGCGGTTTTCCTTTGCCTGCCTTTGCCTTTTAGGGTTAGAGTTATAGTCACAATCCCTGCCTGAGTTCGACTCCTTGGCCTCTAATATAGGGTTATGTTTCTTTTATCATATGCCCCTCTCCCCTATGCGCTGACGTCATTCAGATCTTGGGTTGACTGCCTGAGCTTGTTTTTCTTTGCCTGTCGCTTCTTGGTTTTCCTCTCCATGGCGTTGAGCGGTAGCAGCAGGGCGTTAGTGTTGAGCTGGGCGGGGGCGGGGGCGGTGGGCGATGCCTTAGACACAGTAATCCTGGGGGCGGGGCTCCTGTGTCTGCCCGTGACCTCACGCCTGGGGGTGGGTTTGCTCGAGCGCTTCTTACCCCCGGGTCTTCTCGAGATAGGATCATTACCCCCGGGTATGTCAGGAAGGTGCAGCCTGTTATCAGGGTATTCCCCGGACTTTCTGTTATCAGGGTATTCCCCTAGTTTTTTGCTGCTTTTCGGCATTTCGTCTTCATCACTCTCATCCATTTCCGGCCAGAACAACTGGGGACAACTTGGCGATCGACAGACGGCGCCACGAGCGATACGGGAACGAGGCTCGCGTGAATAGTTCGCGAAGTTTTCACTAGATGCCGCTTTGTTGCCAGAATTTAGTTTGTGACGCGGAAACGAGGCTCCTGGCAGAGATTTTTCGCACGTGGCGCTGAGTAGTTCCGGTGAGGGGTGTGGGCATGCGCCGGACTTGTTCACACGCAGTGTGATGCCAGCACCATCTGGTGAGTGATTGCTGTTGATAATACTACATGTACCACCTGGCGACCAGGATATGTCAGGTAGGTGTGATGGACTGATGACGTCACTACCGGCGTCCCCAGCAAACAGTCTGAAAATAGAAACACAGAATATTGTAAATGTCAATCAAACCAGTGATGACGTCACTACCGGCGTCCCCTATATATAGTCTGAAAACAGAAAGACAGAAAACTGTAGAAATCAATCAATCAAACCAGTCACTTTTATAGAGCTTAAATTCTCGGCGAGTCGAGCTCAGAGGCACATAAATGTTAACAGGTCTTAAACCTACTCACCAAGTGTTAATAGTCGTGTGAAATATAATCCCCGGGGTGTTAATGGGTGCTAAATCTAAACACTGGAATGTAAGTAAGAGATCCGACTAATCGACAAGTTTCAAACCAAATCACTAAATGTGATGGGATAGTTTGTGGCAAATCCGCTTTTAACCACAAAATATAATTTGGAAAATTTCTATTTTTATTAATTTATATCTGAAAAAAATCGAGCTTCAAATGAGTAACAAACAATTTAGGCTAAGCACGACTATAGTCGTTATTATTCCGTGTTATTAGCAGTTTAAATCACAGTTATTGGGAATGAAATGAGTGTTTAAACATCAAGATTTACAAATGTTTAGTCTCAAATTAAACAAATATGAGTATTTTTCATTCACTTACAGTTTGTGGGTCGCGGTAGCGAGACACAACTTCAATTGAGGTTAATATTTACATTATTTAAATTAGCGGTTTAAGAGTTATCTATGGTCCTGTTGTGTTGTTTGTTTCTGTTTTTCGTCATTTGAAGCTGTAAATTGCGTCAGCAATTACAGCTGCAAAAAAATATTTCTGTTTATGAGTATTAGACATCTGTCAAATTAAATTACATGTATTTGGTGAACTGAACATCTGCAGAAAATATATCAAAAAATTTAGTGGTATTTTATTTTGTCTGAAACTTGATTATTTACACGTATATAAATGGGCGTGGCACGACAAGGGTTAATATGGTATGGATTATAGATAGATCTTCAAGCTCAAGGTGGTCGGCCATACAACAAGATAACCTGTCGCTCATGATATGTTTGCACCTACTACGACCCACAACTTCAAGTGGGTGAAAATTACCCATATTTGTTTAATTTTAGACCAAACATTTGCAAATCTTGACGTTTAAGCACACCTTTCATTCCCGAAAATAGTGTTTTGATCGACTGATCAAATGTATTAAAAGCTATCATAGTGGCGTCGCGCTGAAAGACTTAACCCTGTCAGTGCGGGGATCGACTTTAGACGTCATAATCTGACGTCTAATAAAGATTATTACAATATGTATAATGGCTTTAGACCCATAACATAGGTATCCAAATGAAGCAGAAAGAGCTAACTAAGACATTTATGACGATTTCAATTTGACAAAAAACATTTTGTCTCCAAGGTTTATACAAAAATATTTCAGCGTTGTAAGTTCTAAGTGTTTATATGATATAGATTAAAGATAGACCTCCTCGGCGCTCAAGGCCGGTCTGGGTGACAGAGGCTGTATTAGATAGAATACTGTAGATCTGGTCATTTTCGCGTGTTTAGATTTTCGCGAATTTGTGAATTTTAGATTTTTCACGAAGTCTAGAACTCTTGAATTATCAACTTCGATGATAGCTAACGCTATTATAATATAATAATAATTTCGCGAGATTCTTAAATTCGCGAAGCTGCCCTTCTCGCGAAATTCGCGAAAATTAAAACCTCGCGAATATATTACCAGATCTACAGTAAACAATACAGCAGACACGAGACGTTGACCCAATGCTGGGGTAAGGTTGGCTGGCATCGCAGACGGTGGGCCAACCTTACCCCAGCATTGGGTCAACGTCTCGTGTCTGCTGGATAAATGGTTGAGCTGCGAGTTGTTTTCTGCTTCATTCAAACCGGAAGTCTGGACCCAACGCCATCAATCTCGATCAGACGCAAACATAATATTGACCTCGCAGAGGGTGGGCCCATAATAAATCATCACTGGAGGACGTCTCTATTTGCTAAGTTCAGTTCAGTAATTTATTTGACATAATTAGAAATACAAGGTTGTACATAATAGATTTTAGAATAGTAGTAACGTCAGGAGACCACCGTTAAGACCTAATGGTCGCTAGCACGGTGGCCACCCTTTGCTGGTTTTAAGTAAAAAAAACTCTTATTTTATTCACAGGACCATGATATGAGGGGGGGGGGGATGATACGGATCAATCATGACATCAATCGTAATACATGTATTAAAAATCAAATAAATGGAATATTTTAGCCAAAATGTGATTGCAAACATAACAATTTAATACAGTCCAGCTGGTTAGAAATTTTGAAACCAAGTAATTGTTTGTGTAATTACTAAAATCACTAAAACTGTGAGTGTTTATTTTATTGGTGATTAAAGCTGGAGTTACATTCATTTGAATGGGCAATTGATATTTAATACATTTTTTTGCAAATTCGTGTTAATCAGCAAGAAATTACCGGAAAAAACACACCTTTTTATCGACCTGTGATTCAGCCGCTTCATGTAAATTTTACATTGGGAAGGAAAATAAATTACTGATTTTTAGGCTCTCTCGTCTTAATAAAATATACATATATCAAATAACTATGTGAGCCTAGCCGTCATTTTCTCGAGATTATAGTGAACATTGCAGAACTTGCACCATTTGAAATGTGACATAATTCTGAAATAAGGGCTGAGTTAAATCAAAATAATCAGTTTATAAAGGAGCTTTATTCATAGTATAAAGACTAAATTTTAAATTATATTGCTTTTAATTTATTTTTTCTTGAATCAATGACAAAAGACTGGAACATAGAGCTTTGAAATGTTCATGAAGAAAAGGATAATTGAATGAATGAATGAATGAATAAATAAATAAATGAATGAATGAATGAATGAATGAATAAATGAATAAATGAATGAATGAATGAATGAATGAATGAATGAATGAATGAATGAATGAATGAATGAATGAATGAATGAATGAATGAATGAATGGGGTCTTATGCCATCTTTGCCCACATATAGGCTAAGCTGGGCCAAAAGTATAATTGACTGAAAAACCTGAGGGTAATTCTACTATAATTAGCTATGAATTTTTAACTACCTGATGAATGGAATGACGTGAATATGTCGTCATGACAACGCCTTGTCAAAGCCTCGCATGACGTGTAGTATGTTTAGTGATGTATTGACCCCCCCCCCCCGGGAGGGGGGTAGCCATAAACAACATAACATAACCTGGTTTTACCCTTCAACGCGAGGATTAATTTTTGACGTCTATCCCCGCACTGAAAGAATTGACAATTTCTAATGGCCGTAGTAAACACATAACATAGGTATTCAAATAAAGCGGAAAGAGCTAACTAAGACATTTTTGATGATTTTAAATAGGATTTGTTGATTTGCTTTAAACATATTTGAACCTTTTAAACAGTTGAAGATTGGTCCAGCATTAAAACATAGTTGAGCTGATGAATTCTATCTTGATTGCCTCCCGGGAACTCATAGCAACCACCCCCTCACGAGACAATGGACCCGACCACATCATATTGATTATCCACAGGTCTATCAGACACCGCGGACCAGTTTTTTACCAATCCTACACACACCACGGGAATGCGATGGACTAATATGACCCCACCCGGCCTACTGATGATATGACCCGACCTACTAATAATCCAGAAACATAAAACAATGTTTAACTCTCAGACCCTCGTAATATTCAACTATCACTTAACCATGTTAGCCTAGTCGTCATTTTCTCGAGATTATAGTGAACATACAGAAGTTGCACCATTTGACATGCGACATAATTCTGAAATAAGAACGGAGTTAAATCAAAATAATGAGTTCATAGAGGAGCTTCACTTATAGTATAAAGACTAAAAAAATTCTGTATCAATGAAAAGGACTGGAAAAAAGTGTTTGGAAATGTGAATGAAGTAAAAGATAATTGAATGAATGAATGAATAAATAAATGAATGAATGAATGAATGAATGGATGAATGAATGAATGAATGAATGAATAAATTATGAGTTTATAGAGGAGCTTTATTTATAGCATAATGACTAAGTGTTAAATTATATTGCTTTTAATTCATTTTTTTTCTGAAGGACTGGAAAATTGTGCTTGGAAATGTGTATGAAGTAAATAATAATTGAATGAATGAATGAATTAATGAATTCATGAATGAATGAATGCCATCTTTGTGGACATATAGGCTAAGCTGGACCAAAATGATACTTGGATGAACAAACAGCGTGATCATAATGATGTGTTTTCTCGCTAATGGTAATTCTACTATAATAATTAGTTATGAATTTTTAACTACCAGATGAATGGAATGACGTGAATATGTCGTCATGACAACGCCTTGTCAAAGCCTGGCATGACGTGTAGTATGCTTAGTGATTTATTGCCCCCCCCCCTCCCCCGGGGGGGGGGGAGGGCATAAACAACATAACATAACCTGGTGTAACCCTTTCAATGCGAGGATTAACTTTTGACGTCAGAATCGTCAGAATCTATGGACGTCTAAAATCTATCCCCGCTCTGAAAGAATTTACAATTTCTAATGGCCGTATAAACGGGCCTAGAAGATACAGTCTTTATACGTAAGAATCTGACGTCTTTATACGTCAGATTCTGAAATAGTTCCAATGGCGTAGACACATAACATAGGTATTCAAATGAAGCGGAAAGATCTAACTAAGACATTTATGATGATTTCAAATTGAAAAAACCCTTTGGTCTCATGGTTTATGTAAAAAATATTTCAGCGCTTTAACCCTTTCAATCCTGAATTTACCATTGTCATCTTCATCCACTACAAGCCGCGAATTGCTGTCGCAATTCTCGACTTGTAGAGGATGAAGATGATTTGAAGTGGATGAAAAATTAAAGAAAATTGCCATGTATAGGTAAACCAGTTTCATGGAATTTTTTGTTCTAAAACCCTTTGTTTTAGGAAAATTAAGTGTGTCTTCATGGATGTAAAATGATGCTTTAATGCATCGTGAAGACTTAATTGGTTGAGGATTATTATTGTCGTAGAAAGTAAACCAATATTTGACCAACATAAATTGTTGTAAGTATCGTGTTTTTGTGATATATTCCATCTACTGTACACATAATTCCTAACCAGCAAACACCATACGTTTACCCAATGCTAGTATTCACTGAGTATGTAACATTACCACCGTGATCTCACACAACTCTCTTTTAATGTTGGGCCAACGTCTCTAACGCTGGTCTAGTATTAAAAAATAGATGCTCCGATGAATTCTATCTTGATTGCCTCCCGGGAACTCACAATAGCGACCACCCCCCTCGCGAGACAATGCGCCCGCCCACATCTCATTAATTATTCACAGGTCTATCAGACCCCACGGACCAGTTTTTTCCCAATCCTACACACAGCACGGGAATGCGATGGACTAATATGACCCCACCCGGCCTACTAATAATATGACCCGACCTACTAAAAACCCAGAGACATAAAACAATGTTGAACTCTCAGACCGTCGTAATATTCAACTATCACTTAACCATGTTAGCCTAGTCGTCATTTTCTCGAGATTTTAGTGAACATTGCAGAAGTTGCACCATTTGACATGTGACATAATTCTGAAATAAGAATGGAGTTAAATCAAAATAATGAGTTGATAGAGGAGCTTTACTTATAGTAAAAAGACTAAAAAAATTCTGTATCAATGAAAAGGACTGGAAAAAAGTGCTTGGAAATGTGTATGAAGTAAAGGATAATTGAATGAATGAATGAATAAATGAATGAATGAATGAATGAATGAATAATAAATTATGAGTTTATAGAGGAGATTTAGTTATAGAATGAAGACTAAGTTTTAAATTATATCGCTTTTGATTCATTTTTTTCTGAAGGACTGGGAAATAGCGCTTGGAAATGTGTATGAAGTAAAGAAAAATTGAATGAATGAATGAATAGATGAATTCATGAATGATTGAATGCCATCTTTGTGCACATATAGGCTAAGCTGGACCAAAACGATACTTGAATGAACAAACAGCATGATCATAATGATGTGTTTTCTCGCTAATGGTAATTCTACTATAATAATTAGTTATGAATTTTTAACTACCTAATGAATGGAATGACGTGAATATGTCGTCATGACAACGCCTTGTCAAAGCCTGGCATGACAACTTTTGACGTCAGATTCTGACGTCTCAAGTCTATCCCCGCTCTGAAAAAATTTACAACTTCTACTTGTATATATATCATTCATTCATTCATTCATTATTCATTCATTCATTCATTCAATCATTTAATTATCTTTTAATTCGTACGTCAGATTCTGAAATAGTTCTAATAGCGTAGACCCATAACATAGGTATTCAAATGAAGCAGAAAGATTTTACTAAGACATCCATGATGATTTCATATTGAAAAAACCCCTTTGATCTCATGGTTTGTGTAAAAAAACTTCAGCGCTTTGAGGATTATTATTGTCGTAGACAGTAAACCAACATTTGACCAACATAAATGGTTGTAAGTATCGTGTTTTTGTGATATATTCCATCTACTGTATACATGATTCCTAATCAGCAAACACGATACGTTTGCCCGATGCTGTTACAATGCTGGGCCAATGTCGCAGACGGTGGGCCAGCATTGAAACAGCATTGGGCCAATGTCTGGTGTTCACTGAGAATGTAACATTACCACCGTGATCTCACAGAACTCTGTTTCAATGTTGGGCCAACGTCTCTAACGCTGGTCCAGTATTAAAAAATAGATGCGCCTATGAATTCTATCTTGATTGCATTTTTTTTTTAATTGAATCGGGCTTTAGGCCACCTTTGTGCACATATAGGCTAAACTGGGCCAGGAGAACCTCCTGAGGATGGTGAGATGATTGAGATGACACTGTCCTCCAGACACAGGATTCGAAATTCGAGCCCTGGCGGTCTGAGGCCGAGCACGCTACCTCTCGGTCACGGAGGCTCCCCACAATACTAACTTTCACACGTGGATGGGGAAGAAACAATTTTGTTTCTTTCAAACCGCCGAGACCGGGAACCGAACCCCGGACTCTGGCGTGAAAGGCAGCGGTGCTAACCACTACCCTAGGGCCCCCGCCCATCTTGATTGCCTCCCGAGGGTCCATTGTCTCGCGAGGGGGTGGTCGCTATTGTGAGTTCCCGGGATCTTGATTGCCTCCCGGGAACTCACAATAGCGACCACCCCCTCGCGAGACAATGGACCCGCCCACATCTCATTAATCATCCACAGGTCTATCAGACCCCACGGACAAGTTTTTTTCCCAATCCTTCACACACCACGGGAATGCGATGGACTAATATGACCCCACCCGGCCTACTAATAATATGACCCGATCTACTAATAATCCAGAAACATAAAACAATGTTTAACCCTAAAAGCGCTGAAATATTTTTGTATATACCATGGAGACCAAAGGGTATTTTTCAATTTGAAATCATCATAAATGTCTTAGTTAGCGCTTTCTGATTTACTCGAATAGGGGCCTACCTATGTTATAGGTCCACGACCACTATAAATATCTTGTTATTACAATGCG
This sequence comes from Flabesymbios commensalis, assembly GCA_964017125.1. Classification (NCBI taxonomy): domain Eukaryota; kingdom Metazoa; phylum Annelida; class Polychaeta; order Terebellida; family Flabelligeridae; genus Flabesymbios; species Flabesymbios commensalis. Next base: position 103,060,513 of record OZ024906.1, on the reverse strand, counting down.
CGGATCGAATTTAGACGTCAGTATCTGACGTCTGTAGACGTCAGATACTGAAGTCTAAAATCGATCCCGCGCTGTAAGGGCTAATGGTGTTATATATCAAATTAATCAGATACATCAGTAGATTGGGTAAGCTTATGACCTGACATATAACGCTTATGACCTGACCTATAACGCTTGTGACTTGACCAATATTCTGGTTCCATTTTCACAAATTATAATTTGTCAAGGCATTTTTAGAAGCTTATAGTATGCAACGGTTTTTACATAATTCGGACCTGCTGAATCCAAATCAGTTGTATACCAAGCTGGCTTTTTACTTTTAAGCCATACAATTGAAGAAAAGAAAATGGCCGCTACTTACACAATGAAAAGTGCGTATTTGCTAAAATACTAATGTATGAAATGCATTCTGGGTATACCATTATCCTTTTATTGCTTGCAGTGGATCACTGAGACAAACAATTTCATGAGATGAATAGGTAACCCTATTCTAATAGTTAATTCACCTATAAAGACTGGCGTTTAAATCCCCACGTTATTAGGGCATTATTGCAATCAGATGTAAATCTGTCATTATAAAATAAAATAAAAATCATTGATCAAAAAATGACGCCGTCATTCATTGAGCAATCGTACGGCTTTGCACCGTATTTTTTTCGGGCACAACTTTACGGATTGCAATGATTAGAGGGGGGGGGAGCGCACCATTCAATCTCCGGGGGGGGGGGGGCTGGAGTTTTTGTCGCGGACTAATTATTCATTTCAACCCGGTTGCGCTGAAAATTTTAAATTTATCACATGTTTATATCGAACTTTTCTTGAACTAAATCATTTATGTCATGCACAGTCTGCTCAAAATTATTTATTTAAAAAATACTCCAACCCTCCCCCGGAGATTAAATGCCCCCCCCCCCCTCACAGACTCTGTATCGCATGGGCTGTTATGGACTACCGATACATGTCGATCCTTGTTTAACCGTCACCGCAAACACGGGACGCTCAGCCAACGTTGGCTCAACGTTGTGCCACCGTCTGCGACGCTGGCACAACGTTGAGCCACCATTGGCTGACTGTGTATTATTGGGGTTGTTTATTTCCGCTGCCCTTACACCTGATTGAGCTAATCAGTTCATACCGCCGGGATTAGAACACATGACTTAACGCGGATCACGTAGGCGTGCATTACGTTGATGACGTCATACTGATGTGACGTCATCACGGCCCGTCTCAACATGACTTCTCATTATAATCTTATTGACTTGTTTACCACTTCACCGCCACATATACAATGTCAAGGTCAAATCACGATATATGATCCAAGCACAATAGCAATGGCAAAATAGTAAATCACAATGTCTAGGTCAAATCACGACATATGACCCAAGCATAATATCAAGGTGGAAATATTAATTCACAATGTCAAGGTCAAAACTCGATATATGACCCGAGCACAAGATCAAGGTGATCTTGATATTGTGCTCGGGTCAAAATAGTAAATCACAATGTCAAAGTCAAAGATGAAATTTGCCACAACTGTTATGTTAAGGTAAAAACAATGCGATTAACTAGAATTGTTGATAATATAATAACTTATGGCCTATATTTACGCTGAAACTTTTGATCTCTATCTTATTTAAAGCTTATTTATTTTTACCTCATGCACACTTGAAGGTGTGTCTGGTAAACCCTTAACCATTTAAGTCCTCACGATGCATTAAAGCATCATTTTACATCCCTGAAAACAGACTTAATTCTCTTACAACCAAGGTTTTTAGAACAAAAATTTTCATGAATCTGGTTTACCAATACATTGCAATTTTCTTTAATATTTCACCCACATCAAATCACCTTCGTCCACTACAAGTCGAGAATTGTGACAGCAATTCGCGGCTTGTAGTGGATAAGGATGCCAATGGTAAACTCAGGCTTGAAAGGGTTAAAATAAACTACATCATATAAAGCTATATACTATATACAGAAATCCACGGCCTCCGTCCAGGCAACTAATGCGTCACATCCGGCCTGATAATAAAACGCTCAAAGAACACTTTATCACTGGATAAATTGGTGATGAAATGATAAATAATCTCATGTTTGAAAGCGTATGAATATATATATACCTCCCTTAGGGATCAAACGGTTAACAACGGCGTGTTTTCATTATATAGGCCTAAGTATAAACATCATTTGGGGATGAAATGGTTAAAGCGACACAATCATGCTAAAATCATAGATGCGCAACACAAAAATTAAAAAACTTTTGCAGTTCTGGCCTATATGGACATGTTTACATCACTTGGTCATATTAAGAAGCCAAAATAAAATCACTGATTTTTTATGATTTTAGCCTGATTGGGTCGCTTTATTAATGGCATGTTTTTAGGCGTATATTGACCTAAGTATATACTAGCATCTCCCTTGGTGATTGAATGGTTTATGACTGCTGACGCCATACAAATGTATATACCTCCCTTAGGGATGAAATGGTTAAATAGGTCTATAAGTATATACCTGCTTTGGGGATCAAACGGTTAATAATCTGCTAATCCACTCTGCGTGACATAACCCACACGGCGCATGCGCCGAGACCTAATTATTTAATGAGCCTGGAATGTGACTTGCGTACAAACCAGTGAACATGAGACAATAAGCCAATGCTGTGTTAATGCTGGCCCAGCGTTGTAGACGGTGGGCCAACATTAACACAGCATTGAGTCTAGCCATGTCGTCCTCTCTGAGGCCGTGGATTGATGTATTTGCTTTACCCGAAAAATCCAACATAGCGGTGACTGAGAGTTATCTCGACCCTAAGGTCCGAAAAATATCCCTAACTTTCGAATGACTCTGCGACCTCTGAGCTGAGCACGCGGGCATGGAACTGAAATAGTACTGATTCTAAAAAACTTATTTTCGACCTGATTATTCAGCGATATATTCAGAGATGACTTGTCCCACGATTTTGTACGCCGTCAATCTGTGGCTGGAACCTGTTTCAGCCACTGGGGCTGCATTTAATCAATGTTTGTGGGAATATATTTATTTCAGTGAAGACTTACTCAGATATTTGCAATGAAGGGTGGGGTGGGGGTACTTTGCATGGATTAGCCCCTTAGCTAGAAGTAAATCTTTGGTGGGGGGGGGGGGGTAATCTGGATCAGCCCCTTCCAGTGGGTCAATCCCTTGATTCTGCGCTGACTACAATCAGTAAAAACCGCTCTAGATCTATTTTGTGAAACGCAGTTTCATCACCGGATACCGTTTTGAATAGCAACTCGGTGAAAACAAAGCTATATAAGACCCCCTCCCGCATACATAAATGTATTAGCTAGCTCAGTGAAAATATCAGAGGTCAACGCCGTTCAGTTTCACAGAATATGTTTTGTTAAAGTTTTGCAGATAGGAAGTCAAATAAATAAATTAATTCAATTAAAAAAATCCAACCCCCTTCCTTGCCTCTGGTAATAGAACGGAGGTCCCCAATGTGAATATATGTACGGTTATTATCACATTTATACCGCTGAACACCACTATTGCCGCCACAGACACAAGACGTTGAATCAATGCTGGTTTGACGCTGGTCCAGCGTCGTAGACGGTGGACCAACGTTAAACCAACATTGATTCAACGTCTTGTGTCTGCTGGGTCGTCTTTATTATATTTAATCTTGTGTTTGCTGGGGGTCGTCTTAATTTATTTTTAATCTGGTTTATTAGTCGATAAAGCACAGATATTGGGAATAAAATGGGCCTTTACACATCAAAATTTGCAACTATTTGGTCTCAAATTAAACAAATATTAGTAATTTTCAGCCACTTGAAGCTGTGTGTCGCGGTGGCGAGACACAACTTCAAGTGAGTGATAATTTAAATTATTTAATTTAGGGCTTTAAGTCTTAAAATTGATGTATCCATACTTGGCCTTAATTTAGAGAGGGACATGGCGCAATGGTGGGAGCGTGGCGCTCTGTGATGTCGCTGCCTGCTGTTCAATGAATAAGGTGTTCGCCTAAAGGCGCACACCTTATTCATTGCCTGTATTTTCCCATATTGCACTCAAATGAATATCATTTGCATATCTTATTGGGTGAAACGCAATACTTGTGACGCTTGGTATCGAACTTAACCTTAAGTTGGAATTCGCACTAACATTGTTCCTTTTTTCGTGCGATATAGAAAAATACAGCTCATGTTCAATGAATAAGGCGCTCGCCTAAAGGCATAAGCCTATCTTATTGGGTTAAACTCAACGCGTGTGCCGCTTATCCGTACGCTTATAAATCCGTACTTATCCTGAAGTAGGCCAATTATCACTGCGGAAGTGTCAGACATCCGACCGAGTCTCAAATACGTCAAGTGCTGATCCAATGCTGGGCAACGTCGCAGACGGTGGCCCAGCATTGAACCAGCATTGGGACAAGGCCAACATGAGGCCGGTGTGGCAGATATTGATATGGAGGGTGGGCGGTGAGCGAGTCAAGTGTGATCACCTTGATACTGAAGGGTCGTATCTCTCATTATGTGAAGTGGTTGATATAACACTTCAACCCTTACAGCGATGAAATATTTTGTATAAACCATGTGAAGAATTTTTTTTCTTTTTGAAATCATCATAAATGTCTTATTCAGCTCTTTCTGATTCATTTGAATACCTATGTTATGTATCTACGTCAATTAGAAATAGTTCACTCTTTCAGTGCGGGGATCGACTTTAGACGTCAGAATCTGACGTCTATGGACGACTATTGACGACTATTGTAACTAATATCTAACCCTTTCAGTGGTTAACCTTTGACGTAAGGGGATCGACTTTAGACTTCAGAATCTGACGTCTGTAGACGTCAGATTCTGACGCACTAGAGAATTAAAATATTTTCAGTCAGTCAGTCAGGGTATCAATTGGAGGATAAGGAAATGAAGGAATGACGGGATAAATCAATCTTTATGAATGAATGAATGAAAGAAGCGAATGAATGGAGGAAGGAAGAAAGAAATTGAATAAATAAATATTCAAAGAATACATAAATTAATGAATTGATAAATGAATAGATGTATGAATGACTGAATAAACAAATATATGAATGAATAAAAAAAGGAAATGAATGGAGGAAGAAATAAAAAAGTGAATAAAAACATAAAATAATGAACTGATAAATGAATGAATGAATTAATGGATGGATGAATGAATGAATGAATGAATGAATGAATGAATGAATGAATGAATGAATGAATGAAATGAAGGAATAGATGAAGGAATAAAGAAGTGAATAAATAAATATTCAATGAATACATAAATTATTGAATTGAAAATCGAATGAATGAATGACTATAATACCCTACCTGTTATTGTCGGAGTCCCACGTGCTGCTTGAGCTGCCGCCTCTGCTGCTCCCACTGCTGATAGAGGGCAGGAAACTGCCAGAAAGCTCAGAGACCTGCTTATGACGGGGAGCCATTTCATCAGAGACCTGCTTGTGTCGGGGGGCAATCTCAGATAACTCCGACATCTGTTTGTGTCGTGGTGCCATCTCACCCCTATACCCTTCCGTGGTTAATCAGAGGTCAACAGAGGTCAATCAGAGGTCACATCTGTGAACAGGGCGCTCACTATCAGTGCAGGTTATTTCTAGAAACCGGAGACTCTGGCATGGATCTCAACACGTTACAGTCCTTGAGGGTTTTTTCTGCAGAATGTTTGCCTCTCACGCGATGTCTCAGACGACAATGTTTGCTTAATGTTGGGCCGATGTTGCCTTACTGTTTAGCCAATGTTGGATTAATGTTTGCTTAATGTTGGGCCAGTGGTGTCTAAGGCGGTGTATCAGCTATAACCCAGCATGGGGTATTGATGAAAACGGAATGACCTGTATTAGCACAGTGTCCGCGCTGCCAGAAAAAAGTTGATGTTGTAAATAATGAATGAGTTCTTAGAATCAGGTGTGCAGGGGAGAGTGATCAGCTGATGTAATGCTCGCTCTTAGTCGGGCTTCCGGTTCCTTCTAAAGCTGCAGCCAATCACGTATGAAACATCTCAGATGATGAGCCAATCACAAGCATCCTAACAATCTTGAGTTGTTTAAATAATAACAAGTTCTGCTGAACACAAATCTGTAAGTGTTTTATAAACTATACTTGCAGAGCAGTCAATTATTATTCGTGTTTTCAATTGTTGACTCTTTAGTTTGTTTCTGACAGTTCAAATGTATCACGTTTTTATCAACACAATCTGACACAACTTACTGGGACAAATCTGGTTGGCGTTTCTTAGAAAGGTTTTAGGAGTATGTAGGTCTACTATACTCTCACGACAGATTTCCGGCTAATACTGATAAGGCTTGTCAACGTCATACTATAATGTGCCATTGTTACAATGTGACCGTCACTGCCTCAATATGTCCTGAAGTCGTCACTCTCCTATCCACATGGTCACAACCGTTACACTCCGTCACGGCACTCCGCTACACTCCGTCACGTCACTCCGTCACGTAGCTCCCTTGGTAGTTGATGAGAGTGCTGGATCTACATGTATGTGGAGATGTATTGTGAGTTCAGGATAGCTCTCCTGTCTCTTACGACGACTTTACACGTGTAGCTTGTCTAACCTGATACTCAAGGACCTGATGTTAGTAGTTCTTGATACTCAAGGATCTGATGCTAGTAGTTCTTGGTCTCGTGTCTATGTTTCAGAGCAATCGACACTTGTCGGAAGGCCCGGGCAGTCGGGCTATAGGGCTAGCTAGCTAAACAAAAAAAACACGTCTCTTCGTCACGCTGCTGACACACGTCGGTCACAGCCAGGACTGTCAACTGATCAACTCCGTCATGAACTACACTCCCCAGTCATGTGACTGTGCTGCCATGACAACAAGCTGCCAGGATCAGACTGTGTGTGGATCAGAGTGGATCGATTATGGGCGCCGGAACACGGGGGGGGGGGGCGTGATTAACCCTCTGCACACTGGACGTCTCACACTGAGAGAAACAGCTCCCATAAAATGCGCGACTTTCACTCAAATTAGCTTAACCCTTTCAGTGCGGGGATCGACTTTTAGTCGTCAGAATCTGACGCCTGTAGACGTCAGATTCTGACGACTAAAGTCGGTCCCTGCACTGAAAGAGTGCAATATTTATATTGGCCGTAGACCCATAACATAGGTATTCAAATGAAACGGGAAGAGCCAACTAAGAACAACCATCTCTCATTAAACGCGCGAATTTCACTCAAATTTCCTTAAACCTATTAGTGCGGTGATCGACTTTACACGTCAGATTCTGACGTCTAAAATCGATCACCGCACTGAAAGAGTGAAACATTTATAATGGCCATATACCCACAACACATTATTATTGTTAATTTTTAGTCATTTGAAATTGTGGATCGCGGTAGCGAGACACAATTTCAAGTGGTTAAAAATTACCATCTACGATTCTTATATAGCTCTAAATCCCATTAACTAAAAATAAATAAAACATGTAAAAAAAATATCTTTAAAAACAGTGTCTTTAAATAATAAATATTATATTGTGTAATGTTTTGTAAATAAAAATATCTATAAAAATGTCATAGGCATTCAATTATTTCTAATGGCTGTAGACCCATAACATAGGTATTCAAATGAAGCGGAAAGAGCTAACTAAGACATTTATGATGATTTGAATAACCCTTTGGTCCCCATGGTTTATATAAAAATATCCCAGCGCGTTAAGGCTTAATTCTGGGCCAGCGTCGGGCATGGTGGGCCAACGTTAACACGGCAACGGGATAAGATTGTAAGAGACAGAAATTGAATTTAATGGATACATTAAATAGGTTACATAAATTGAATAAACTGAATAAATTGAATGAATTGAATAAATTGAATAAATTGAATAAATTGAATAAATTGAATAAATTGAATAAATTGAATAAATTGAATAAATTGAATAAATTGAATAAATTGAATAAATTGAAAAAAAATAATAAATTGAAAAAATCGAATGAATTGGATAAATGGAATAAATTGAATAAACTGAATAAATTAAATAAATTGAGTAAATTAAATAAATTGAATAAATCGAATAAATTGAATACATTGAAAAAAATAATGAATTGAAAACAGCGAATAAATTGAGTCAATTGAATAAACTGAATCAATTGACAAAGTTGAATAAATTGAATTAATTTAACGACAACGACGCACAATCTCAATTGGACTTAGACGCTGGACTTAGACGTCAAAGGGTTAACGCAATGGACTTAGACGTCAATGTACAATCTGCTACCGGAAGTAAGAAAAGGAAGAGAATAACCCTTAGAGTACTAGTGGCATCTTTTACCCTTCAAGCTTATGTCGTATTAACCCTTTGATTGCGGGGATAGACATTAGACTTCAGAATATGACGTTTAAAGTCGATCCGAGCACTATTTTTTTGTATTTGTAATGAACACAGGTTTTCAAATGAAGCAGAACGAGCTATAAACTAACCGAGGAATTTATGATGATTTAAATTGAAAAAAACACATTTCTTTTTTATCATTTTATCATTTTTTATAAAATTTTCAACCATAATTTCAACAACAATTTTTTTTTAAAAATTGTTTAACCACATATATGGCTAATCTATGATTTCACCTATATTTTTGTAAACTATAATTTTTCAATTACATTTATAAATAATTACTTAACCCTGACAGTGCTGGGATCGACTTTAGTCGTCAGAATCTGACGTTTGTAGACGTCAGATTCTGACGTCTAAAGTCGATACAAATATTTCTAATAGTCGTAGACCCATAACGTAGGTATTCAAATGAATCGGAAAGAGCTAACTAAGACATTTATGATGATTTCAAATGTAAAAAACCCTTTTGTCTCCATGATTTATACAAACATATTGAAGGGTTAAATGTGAGGATGCAATCTGAATTTTAATTTACACCAATATACGTGAATGTGCAAACGCAAAAATGGCAGGTCCATTTAAATCAATCTCACTTTCATATAAGATAATAATATACCTCAGCCTATTGTCTTCAGAAGTATTCGTCTTAGACTGTAACGGAAAAGCGCAGTAGCAAGATGGATAATCAAGGCGAGGGGTGTCAAATTTAATTATACAAAGGCTGCAACAGCCCAGTAAGTCCAATGTGGCCACCAATCTATTATTTATTAGCTGAAATTGACCATAATAATTATTTATTAACTAAAATTACCTTGGGCAGTCGACGTAAGCTGCCCTAGAGACGCCCACGCCCGCTAACCAGTTGACGTAAGCTGCCCTAGGGACGGCTACTGCGTTCTGTAAAGGTAATAGGCAGTATCTGCTTTCTTGTAAACTAAGTAAATACTGCTTTTTGGCTTTCCTCGCCAGTACCGATTGGCAATTTTACCCGTTTCACATTAAGCTATCTTATTTAAGTTTTCACCAACTTGAAGTTGTGTCGCGACCCACAACTTCAAGTGGGTGTAAACGGCTTATATTTGGCACTTTTACCCGTTTCTCTTCAAGTTATGTAATTTAAATTTTCACCCACTTGAATTTGTGTCTCGCTACCGCGACCCATAACTTCAATGGAGTGTAAGCTGCTTACATTTGGCAATTTGCTTCTTGTGGAGTTATCTTATATAAATTGTCACTCACTTGGAGTTGTGTCTCGCTACCGCGACCCATCAAGTGACTGGGTGCAAACTGCTTATATTTTAGACCAAAGATTTGCAAATATTGATGTTTGAGCACTCATATCATCCCAATAACAGTAATATGATCAGCAAAACGGATTGAAAACGACCATACTGCTCTGCAAAGCCAAAAGGCAGTATCTGCTTACTTGTAAAGTAAGCAGATACTGTCTTTTGGCTTTGCTGCTTACTTGTAAAGGAAGCAGATACTGTCTTTTGGCTTTGCAGAGCAGAATATACGGATACGGAATACAGCGTTCGCTCAACGGTTTGTGCTCGATCACTGAAGTTAAGCAACGTCGCGCCCGGTTGATATTTGGATGGGTGACCGCCTAGGACTGCCAGGTGCTGCATACACTCGAGGGGCTCAGAGAACCACGTAAATCAGATGGCTCGTCTGACTGACTTTGAGCTGGACGTAAAAGAACCTCAATGGACGTAGGCGTAGTTTCCATCCGGCGAGACCCAAAAAAATCCACAACATGGATTACTTGGTACATATATAAGGCCATGAATGGTATCATGAATGATAAAAGGCCTTGCTAAGTTACTCCCGTGGCGCCATAGCACAATAGTGCGTACTGACACGTAAAATACAGATACAGAATAGCCTTCTATTGTAGTTCAGTTGAATGGCATCATGCACAAGTGGGCTAACACACATTAAAAAAAACAATGACAATATATGTCATTGATAGCAACAACTTGATCAATATACGAGTTTCACATTCGTCATTGATTTTGTTACCTTTTTGTGTTAATTTGTATTTATTCGTTTTATCCTGTATTTTTTCTCAAAATCGTCTAAATGTAGGTTAGCCCACTTGTGCATGATGCCATCCAGTTAAGCTCTGGCTTTGTCACAGCCATAGCCTTTTCAATGCGGCGATGGACTTTGGACGTCAGAATCTGATGTTCTGTATTGTATATGCTGGGTTTATTTCGTTTAGCCTGTATGTTTCATCGACACAGGTCATCAAAATGTTGCTAATACAGTTCAGTCGAAAGTCGAGGATATTATGGTTCACAATAAAACCCACGTGTTCAAATATTACAAAAAAACTATATAATATTTGGCGGTCATATTGAATCGTGTTCTGGACTGTAAAAAGAACCAAAGTTATGATTAACAATGGAATTTCATTATTTCTTTTTTTCCCAATTTTGCGACTGATCTCTTATTTTGACAGCATGGTCCGGTCATAATCGGATTCAGCTAGCCCCAGTGGCTGAGACCTAATTGACCGCGTACAAAATCGTGGGACATTTCTTTGGGCTGTCATAGTAATACTTCAGTTCCATGCCCGCATGCTCAGCTCAGAGGTCGCACACTCATTAAAAAGTTATGACAATTTTTTCGGACCTTGGGGTCGAGATCGCTCTCAGTCACCGCCATGTTGAATTTTTCGGGTAAAGCAACTACATCAATCCACGGCCTCGAAGAGGACGACATGGCTAGGATTCAGCATGCTAAAAACTCAGATTCTGAGGCCGGAGTCGGTCTTAGACGTCAGATTCTGACGGCTAATGTCGGTCCCCGTGCTGAAAGAGTTAATTATTTATAATGGCCATAGCCCCATAAAACATAGGTATTTAAATTAAGCGGGAAATGCTAACTAAGACATTACCGGTGATTTAAAATGGTAGAAACCCTCAGCATTGTCCATAGACGTCAGATTATGACGTCCATAGACGTCAGATTATGACGTCAAAACGCGATTCCCGTGCCGAAAGAATTAAAATATTTATATTGACCGTAGACCTATGACATAGGTATTCAAATAAAGCGGAAAGAGCTGACTAAGGGGTTTTGTCAAGTTAAAAAAAGTCCGAGAAAAACTCGGATTGGTCAGACCACACCCACCCATCCCCTTATCCATTTTTTTAATTTTTTTTGCAAACACATGAAAACATGAAGAAAAAAAGCACAAAAAATATAAGTTTTCAAAAAAAAATACAAATCCGAGTTGGGGCTTGACCCACCCACCCACTTCCGAGTTTTTCTCGGATTTTTGGATTTTTTTATAACTTGACAAAACCCCTAAGACATTGCTGATGATTTTAAATGGAAAAACATTCTTTTCTCTACGGTTTATACGCAAATATTTCAGCGGCGTAGTGGTCAAACGGTCAATATAACCTGTTATAACATTAGGGTCTCAAGATAGTAGTAGATTCCGCCAAAACATCCCCTGCACAAATGAGACGTTCACCCGATGTTGTTTTAATGCTGGCCCACCGTCTGCGACGCTGGGCCAGCATCAACCCAACATTGGGCAGTGTCTCGCATTTGTTGGGTTATGTTCTTAAGACAGTAGGCCAATTCTGCTGTGTATAAGGTAAACAATTTCAGATCAGTGATAATCTGAAATTAATCCGTTACCACATCAAGCGCTATGCACCTCAGCTCACGCTGTGTGTTATTCAAGAAGAATGTTCGGTGAAATAAATATTAAAATCAACAAAAGGATTTAAATATTTGTAGATTGAGGAGAATTGGTAAACAAGTGCTCATCGTCCCCTTGGAGTTACAGAGTGCTAAACTGACACCTACAAAGTGGCAGTTTAGCACCTTCTTACTCCATCTTACACCATTTAACACAGTTTCCAGCTTCAAATGGTGAAAAATATTATGATTCATGTTAATTTTACACCCCACCGAAATTGAAATATTTAATTAACTGAGCGTCAACGATTTCATCAAATTCAGCGAAATTTGATTTTGTCATAAGACATGCGTAAAAACGTAAATTTACTTGTGTATATACAACCCTAGCAGGACAAGGGTTATATATACAGTCCTAGCAGTACAAGGGTTATGTATACAACCCTAGCAGCACAAGAGTTATATATACGGCCCTAGCAGTACAAGGGCTTTATATACAGCCCTAGCAGCACAAGATTTATATATACAGCCCTAGCAGCACAAGGGTTATATACGGCCCTAGCAACACAAGGTTTATATACGGCCCTAGCAGCACAAGGGTTATATACGGCCCTAGCAGCACAAGGGTTATATATACAGCCCTAGCAGCACAAGGGTTTTATATACGGCCCTAGCAGCACAAGGGTTATATATACGGCTCTAGCAGTACAAGGGTTATATATACGGCCCTAGCAGCACAAGGGTTATATACAGCCCTAGCAACACAAAGGTTATATACGGCCCTAGCAACACAAAGGTTATATACGGCCCTAGCAGCACAAGGGTTATATACGGCCCCAGCAGCACAAGGGTTATATATACAGCCCTAGCAGCACAAGGGTTTATATACGGCCCTAGCAGCACAAGGGTTATATATACGGCTCTAGCAGCACAAGGGTAATATATACAGCCCTAGCAACACAAGGGTTATATACGGCCCTAGCAGCCCAAGGGTTATATATACGGCCCTAGCAGCACAAGGGTTATATATACGGCTCTAGCAGCACAAGGGTTATATATACGGCCCCAGCAGCACAAGGGTTATATATACGGCCCTAGCAGCACAAGGGTTATATATACGGCCCTAGCAGCACAAGGGTTATAGATAGATGGTTTATTTCATATCAACATAGGCCCATCGGCCTGTGTGCAAATACATAATATAGTGCAATATATACAATATGTGCGGTGTCTGAGCGAGGAGACAGGATGATATTTCCATTTCAATACAATAATGTGTAACATCTGAAGATTTTTCATAAATTTGCAAACACTTCAAGTCTATAATAAACAAATATAGCTAGATTATTAATAGTTTTAATGTGTTCTGAGGATAATAGTTCAACAAATTTATTCATAGATGGTTTGGTCCAAAAATAACGTGAAATGTATGTTGATCTCAAAGCCTTTAAACGTTTACACAAAAACAAAAAGTGATACTCGTCACCATATTTTACATTCTTCACATTAACGTTGGTGATAGGGGCGTGGCAGTTGCAATTGACCAGAAACTAGAGGTATGTTATTGTTTTTTGTAATAAATTTAACCATGGCTTGTCTATATTTAAAAACTGTGATGACATTGAAATAGGAGCTGTAATGTGGCTTCAATTTAAATGCTCTTCACATAATACCATCAGTACTGCTGTAATTTCTCATTCAATTGTGTTATATACACATCGTTTAATCTCTGTTTAAGTAGCCTTAAAAATGGCCCAACATTATCAATGCCTAGTTTTCACACGGATTTTCACTTTCACACCCATTATACAACATATTGCAAGCCTTACTGACTAATCTGTTACATTTACTGTTTACAACATTCAACCAGTATTTTATAATACAATAATGTCGGTTTAATTTTAACGGATACCCACCTAATTCACCATAAATAAGATAATCAGCTGTTCGAGAGTTCAGTTTTAATATATTTTTACAAAACAACAAGTGTGTCCTCTCGACTTCCCGAGCTGCATGGAAACCCCATATTTCACAGTTGTAATAAACAACAGGTAAAACCAATTTATCATATAATGAACACATAAACTTTAGATCTGGATCGTACAAATGGTGTTTTTCAACAATTTATAAACAGCTTTTAATCATCTATCTGCCAAATTCCTTTGAGTCAGTAAAAAATTCCCATGCGGCTGCTTAAAGTCAGACCAAGATATTAAACTGATTCGGAAACTTTTAAAAGATCATGTCCGTAAAAAAGTGGTCAGCACAAGTGTTATATACACGGCCCTAGCAGGACAAGGGTTATATATACAGCCCTAGCTGCACAAGGGTTATATATACTGCATTAGCTGCACAAGAGTTGAAATTAATATATTATTAATTACTATATTGTCAGCTTTGTATATCCGATTTCCACACATCACTTTAATTTGGCGCCGCGATGGCTAAATTAAACCATTAACAGGTTTTAATCACCCCCTACCGCCACCACATCCCCCCCCCCCTCCACCAGTATTACTTTCACTGTGACATTGATCTCAACCCTTGGCGTCCCATGGTTAACCTTTTCAGTGCGGGGTTCAACTTTATACGTCAGAATCTGTCACAGAAATAACGACTACCCCTCCGTTTACGATCACTTACATGTTTGAAACCCTAATGTGTCCTTTACTCGACAGCAATTCATTCAATTCAATTCATTTATCCGACAACAATTAATTCAATTCAATTCATTTTTCTGACAACAATTCATTCGATTCAATTCATTTATCCGACAACAATTCATTCAATTCAATTCATATATCCAACGACAATTCATTTAATTTAATTCAATTCAATTCGTCAACAATTCATTAAATTCTATTAGAGACTGACATGGCGCAATGGTTAGGGCGTGGCGCTCTGCCGATGTCGCTGCCTGCCGTGCGGTTTCGAATCCCGCTTGGTGCAGGATATTCAGAGAAATATCATGTTTCTCCCCTCTCAATCTTGGGACATTGTTAAGATGGTGTGTCCTTGGGCAAGACACTTCACCCTCAAATGCTTCACTTGACTCAGGTGAAAATGAGTACCTGGTAGGACAGAGATGGCAATGTGTACGATAAGTTCAATGCGCCGAAACGGCTGCAGGATTGTATGCTCCCGGGGAGTTGAAATGGCACACGAATGAACAGGTCCAGTGACCAGGGGGTAAAATGCAAAGTCCGATGATTGGTCTTCAGACTTGATATCAGACTATAAAAAACCTTCACCTTTACCTGCACCTTTTATTCATTTATCCGACAACAATTCATTCAACTCAATTCATCTATCCAACAACAATTCATTCAATTCAATTAATTTATCCGACACCAATTCATTCAATTCAATTCATTTACCCGACAATAATTCATTCAATTCAATTCATTTTTCTGATTACAATTCATTTAATTCAATTCATTTATTGGACAACAATTCATTAAATTCAATTCATTTATTGGACAATAATTCATTCAATTTAATTCATTTATCCGACAACAATTAATTTATTTCAATTTAATCTGTCAACGATTAATTCAATTTAATTCATTCATTCTTGCAATGCCTCGGAAAGAAGCATCCCATAGCTACCTATATCTAACCATGCTATACAAAGCGAATTAATTTACTCCAAACCAAATATGTCCCAAAGCGACATATTTTAATTCAGAAAATGACTATTGCTACACAATTTGGGACTCTACTTCGCGCTCTCTTCAATGCAGGAAATATTATTGACAAAAGTGACGAGATACATATCCTGAGACAGACTTCTTTAAAGGGACTCAATCAGGATATAATCTTCAAAAAATCGGTGATTTTATTTTGGCTTCTTAATATGACCATATGATGTCCATAGACTAGAACTGCAAAAGTTTTTAATTTTTGTGCCGCGCATTCACCAGTTAGGCTAGATACAGAGACGAAATTCGCGTATTTCTTATTTTGGACATGCATGTCCGAAATAAGAAATCGGGAATTTCGGCTCTATATCTAGCCTAACTGGTGAATGCGCGGCACAAAAATTAAAAACTTTTGCAGTTCTAGTCTATGGACATGTTTACATCATATGGTCATATTAAGAAGCCAAAATAAAATCACCGATTTTTTGAAGATTTTAGCCTGATTGAGTCCCTTCAAATAAAACTAATCGATTTTTTATCGATTTTTTTGCAGATGCGGTGTTAATTGTTGTGTAACTAACTTTGATCTGATTTAATTTATATCTACTTTGAAAAAAGTTTTGATTAAAGAACGAATAGCTCAGCAAACACAAAACATTTGTATAACATTTGTACAAATTTTATACAAATGTTTTGTGTTTGCTGGGAGTGCAGCAAACACGAGACATTGGTCCAGTGTTGTTTTAATGTTGGTCCACCGTTTACGACGCTGGCCCAACATTAAAACAACACTGGACCAATGTCTCGTCTTCCCTGGGTGTATGAAGATTTTATTATATAAGTATCTATGGTAGATTATGAGTGCGGTGCATAAGTGATTGGGCTACCGATAATCTGCGATAGTCACCATATTACCCCCACCATTAGGATAATCCGGAGGTAATCCGATGACTAATGTCAACAATGACAATATCCTGGAGTTAATATTAACTCTATATAGGTGTATATATATTATAGAAACGGATATATCACACAATGACATTTTCCTGGAGGTAATATCAACCCTATATAGGTGTATATATTATAGACACGGATATATCACACAATGACATTATCTTGGAGTTAATATCAACTCTATATAGGTGTATATATTATAGACATGGATATATCACACAATGACATTATCTTGGAGTTAATATCAACTCTATATAGGTGTATATATTATAGACATGGATATATCACATAATGACGATATCCTGGAGTTAATATTACCTCTAAATAAGTGTATATATTATAAACACGGATATATCATATAATGACATCATCCTGGAGTTAATATCAACTCTATATAGGTGTATATATTACAGACGGATATATCACACAATGACAATATCCTGGAGGTGATATCAACTCTATGTAGGTGTATATATTATAGACATGGATATATCACACAATGCCATTATCCTGGATGTGATATCAACTCTATCTAGGTGCATATATTATAGACACGGATATATCACACAATGACATTATCCTGGAGTTAATATTATTCCACTGATATAACCATTAAAATCAACATTTGGGACCTAAATTTTTAAATTACACTTGTGCATATTATAAAATTGGTAAATTTTCATTTCTGTGAATTGCATTAGGAAGCATACCCCTTACATGAGCTCCGCATGGGATCCTTGTCAAGTGTGATGTTGACAAAGCCTCTCACAAACCGTTACAAGGCAGATATGCAAATGAGATTCTTTGGAAACGGACCCCCCGCAAGGTACAGACGCCATGACCCCCTGGGCACACGACGTTTTTGCGACGTTCAATCAACGTCAATTCCGTTGATTTAACGTTGCGACAACGTCGTGTGTTCAGTGGGGACCCCGTGTGATGACTGGACCTTGGGAATGGAATGAGTGTTTAAACATCAACATTTGCAAATGTTTTGTCTAAAATTTAACAAATATGTATGCCACATGTAGGCTCTGCAAAGCCAATAGGCATTATATGCAAAGCTAATGGTATTTTATGCTGACATGTGATGATAATAATAATAATAATAATAATAATAATAATAATAATAATAATAATAATAATAATAATAATAATAATAATAATAATAATAATAATAATAATAATAATAATAAAAAAAAAATAATAATAATAATAATAATAATAATAATAATAATAATAATAATAAGAATAATAATAATGATAATAATAATAATAATAATAATAATAATAATAATAATAATAATAATAATAATAATAATAATAATAATAATAATAATAATAATAATAATAATAATAATAATAATAATAATAATAATAATAATAATAATAATAATAATAATAATAATAATAATAATAATAATAATAATAATAATAATAATAATGGCGAGTTCTTATATAGCGCACATACAATGATCTGTGCACTTCACACACATTACCCCTGGTCACTGGACCTCCCTTTTTTGGAGCATACACTTGCAGCCATTTCGGCGCTAGGAACTAATCGCACACATTGCGATCTCTATCCTACCGGGTACTCATTTACACTTGAGTCAAGTGAAGCATGTAAGCCGATAATGCTTGTTGTCTTTGCATAGCGGTACCCCCGCATAAATTATTATATTAGACACTGATAGGGAACACCCAAATGACGTCATTCCGGGGGTTACTTCTACTTCTACTTATAACACTAACATATATAAAAACGTACTAGTTAATCAATGTGTTTGTTTCCATGAATAGATGAATGTATAAAATGAAATGAATCGGGCTTTAGGCCACTTTTGTGCACATATAGGCTACACTGGGCCAGGAGAACCTCCTGAGGATGGTGAGATGATTGAGATAACACTGTCCTCCAGACACAGGATTCGAAATTCGAGCCCTGGCGGTCTGAGGCCGAGCGCGCTACTTCTCGGTCACGGAGGCTCCCCACAATACTTGCTTTCACACGTGGATGGGGAAGAAACATTTTTGTTTCTTTCAAACCGCCGAGACCGGGAATCGAACCCCGAACTCTGGCGTGAAAGGCAGCCGTGCTAACCACTACCCTAGGGCCCCCGCCCAGATGAATGTATATATATATGGGGATTTCAACTTCCACGTGGATGACTCTGAGGACAAGTCTGCACAACGCTTCATGTCTCTGCTCAGTGAAGCTGAACTACAACAGCATGTCGTGGGATCGACACATATTAGTGGACACACTCGGCCGCCCCTCGGATCAGTTGATATTAAACAGAGATTTCCACAATGATATCCGACCAAAACTGGGTTCATTCTACAATAAACCATGAAAAACCAGCATGGCCAGTAAAAAGAACTATCATTTCGCAAATTGAGGAATATTAACCATGATAAATTCGAGGCTGATATCATGTCATCTGCTCTAGTTACAAATTCTTCATCTGAAATTGAGGCTATGGCCGAGCAGTACCAGGACACTCTCTCCAATCTCCTAGACCAACATGCACCACTCAGCACCAAGACTATCAAAGTTCGAAATATGGTACCATGGTACAATGACGAAATCAAGCAAGTCAAACGTACAAGAAGACGGCTAAAGAGGAGGTGGCGTCCAACAAAGCTTCCCTGTGACCATGATCGATTCAAAAAGCAGCACAAGCTTGTATCTCAAACACCACAATCTGTCAAGTCAAACTACTACCACACTAAAATCACAGAATGTGGACGAGACAGTAAATCCTTATATAGTGTCATGAATAGCCTACTTGCCGTGGCAGCATCTCTAGTCTCCCCTCGATGAGCAGCATTAAGGAAATTGTGGACTCTTTTAGCACATTTTTCACAACCAAGGTGCAGAAAATCCGTGACGAATTAGATCATCTCGCGTCTACAGGATATTTCATAGTCACAGACCCCTGCCATCTGATGACAAATCATCGTCTTTCAACTTTTAAAGAAACGACTGACGCAGAAATCCACCGCATAATAATGAGGTCGGCATCCAAATCCTGCAGTTTAGATCCAATCCCAACAGATTTGTTAAAACAGCATATCAATCCATTAGCTCATAGTATTGCACGGATTGTAAACAAGTCTATGGCAACAGGAGTCGTCCCTGTGGCCTTTAAAAAAGCGCTTGTGACACCTTTATTAAAAAAGGCCACATTAAATCAGGATTTATTGAAAAACTATAGACCAGTGTCCAATCTACCCTTCATATCTAAAGTCCTGGAGCGGGTCGTCCTCAGCCAGTTATTGGATTACCTTGCTTCTACAGAGCAACACGAGCCTCACCAGTCTGCCTACCGCCCCATCCACAGCACAGAGACTGCTCTGGTGAGAGTTGAACTCAGGCGCGTAGCCAGCCGTACGCCAGTACGCACGTGCGTACACATTGTAAGGGAGAGTAAAAAAAAATATGACCCATCAAAAAAGAAGCAACAAGTTAGCAGACTAGCCTAGTATACATGTACATGCGCACTTAGCAGTCTATTCTTTATGTGGTGTTGCATAAAACGCCGGAAAAGTAGGATACAAATGCAATAGGCCTAAATGTTTCTCTTTTCAATGACAGTCACAAATTCACGACATGTATGACTATAGTGCCGCTAAACTTGCCGTGGACGAGCCCACACGGTGAAGATGTGCCACGGACCGTGGATTACTACATTCATTTTACCCGGGGAATGCAATTTTTTTCAACCAGGCAGTCAATGAGATCGATATCCACCCCAAAGTGGAAAAATGCTAATAACATTTTACTGGGTTTTTTTTACAAATGAACTGAGCGTACGATGTATACAAAATAACCTTTTATTGACCTGATTAATCGAGACAAGTCTTAGATATGAGCGTCCAAAGAAATGTCCCACTTTTTCACCCTTGAGCATGTTGAGTGGGCATTATAATCTGTGGCAGTTCTGTTTCAGCAACGTTATGGGGCTAATTCTAAACGATCTATTTTTGTACCTGCACTGCACTGTGTTAAACAAATGATAGGCTGCACAATGACATGTATAGGCCTACATGCATAAATAGCACGCTACACTGACTAGCTTCTCAGACGTGAAGACACTGGTGACAAGAGTGAAATCCCATGCAGGCATTCAACCAATGTTATACTAATGTTGGTTCATTGTCTACGACACTGGCCCAACATTAAAACAATTTTGTTTCAACATCTCATGTTTGCTCAGGGCTGATTTATGCCTATCACAGCGAATCATGTAACCAGGTGATAATGATCAAATAACGTTTTCGTATAGTGTATAGTGTATATATAGTGTATAGTTTCGTTTTCGTGTAAGGTTATCTGTTTTGTATACTGTCTGGCAGCTGGCATAGTAATAAAAATCATGGATATAGATCTGTATGCTTAAAAATAATAGTTATTTCATCTTTTAACCCCTCCACATAATCTAGCCTCTAATTATGTATGACTAAAAAAAATTGAGGGCAATTAAATATTTTATTTACAACATGTCTTTCAGACAATTATTTATTAAATGAAAATACAATCTCAAAATATTTACTTCAAAAACACTCCACCCCCCCCACTCCCCTGGCGATTGAGTGGTGGCCCCCTTATGACCAATCACAGAATGTCCAGCTTGGCTATTATTCGTGCACACAAAGACACTACGTAGACTACATAGTCAAATGCTGGATCCGCCATGTCTGTTTTTAAAAAAGTTGAGGCTATCTATGGATAATCGTACTTGACCGAAAATAATCAGTAAATTTCAATATGTTATCACTGAGTAAAATGATTTAAATTATATTATAACTTGATATAATTCTATTTTTAATTTTGTTGCTGTATTCAATTTTGAAAATTTTACAAAAAATATTAAAAAAAGTCAAAATTTTAAATCAATAGCTTTACCGCAAATACCATCAGATGCCACCATTTGCTATCTTTTTTTAAAATTTTCCTCGGGGGAGGCCCCCCGGACCCCCCACCGTGTCCGCTGGGCTGCGCGCAGCGGGTATGGGGGTTGCCCCCATAAAATAGCAGCCATGAATTAGGGAAAATCCACTCCCTCCCCGTTTCGGAAAAGCTCTGTAAACCCGTACCCCTAGCGTTGTGCGTACACATGTTCATAACCCTGGCTACGCCACTGGGGACTTGTCAATGACATTCAAATGGTGCTTGACCAGAAAAACGCTGCTATGCTGGTCTTACTCGACCTCTCTGCGGCGTTTGATATGATCGACCATTCACCGATGCTGAAACGACTTTCGAAAATTGGTATAGTAGGGACCGCGCATATACGAGGCCGTGAGCAGTCAGTTTTCATAAAAGGTACTGCCTTGCAGAGTCTTACCCTAAAATATGGCGTGCCTCAAGTTTCCGTCTTAGGACCAGTTCTTTTTACTCAGTATACCGTAGCCATTGGAGCTATTTGACGTCGTCATGGAGTGTCCTATAAGCTGTATGCTGATGACACGCGAATCTACATCACATTCAGGATTGACGATCTGGAAGACTAGCATGCAGCACGCCTAAAGATTGAGGCCTGTATCGCCGAGATCAGGGCCTGGATGATCATCCATAGACTAAAACTGAATGATGATAAAACAGAATACATATTTTTGGTATCTGCCAATTAGGATTGGAGAAGCTACTATTACTCCTACACCTTCGGCACGCAACATTGGCGTCATGGTTGATGATATGTTGACCATGGCGGATCATATTAAAAAGGTTTGTCAAATGTGTCATCTGTGGCTTAGGAACATTCGTCGCATCAGACCGTCGCTGACAGTTGAATCAACACACCAGCTTGTACAGTCACTAGTACTGTCACGATTGGATTATTGTAACTCCATCCTCCACGGATAATCGAAGGAGCAGATAGCAAAACTCCAGCGTGTGCAAAACAGCGCAGCCAGATTGATAATTTGCACACCCCGCTGTGAACACCCGTGCTCAAGCAACTCCATTGGCTGCCACTTACTCAGCGTATACAGTACAAGGTCATCGTGCTGACATTTCTTGCAATCCACGGATTAGCCTACCCGGTATGACTGGGCCGCCTAACTCATTTACTGCGCAAGGCCCAGTCACAGTGACCACCATTTTGTTTACACAGCCAGCTGTGTAAAAACGACACTCGCGCTGCCTACCAAAAAAATAGGATGCCATGAAATTGAGACGAATATTTTAAGTGCCTACGAAAACTAGGCTATTTTTAGCAGGAGTAAACTTTTGATCGTATTAGAACTATCACATTTAAAAATGGAGGTCACTGTGTCAGAGCCTTGCGATGTCATCAGGGTAGGATTAGCCCCCGAGTACTTGTGTGAGCTTATCTCAAAACAACCAACACATCGCAACCTACGCTCATCTAAACTGACATTGTTGGTGCAGCCTAGATCGATGATGAAGACATATGAAGACTGTGCATTTGCTGTTGCTGCACCACGAGCATGGAATGATTTCCCCCTTTCTCTGAGGAATATTAAAGACTATATTTAAACGAAGCCTCAAAACACTTGTACCTGATTGCCTATAGTAACAAACTGTAATAAGATGTGTATTATTTTGCGGGATATGCGTCTTAGAATCAATTGACATAAGGCGCAATATGAATGCTTTCAATAATAAATAATAATAATATTTACTATGATTTATGGCTTGCAGTATTTTTTTCTGTATATGATTATTTTAAAAATATATTTCAAGAGCTTCGTATATATTTTAGGAAAACTACTCAATTCAATAATAATCATTGTTAATGGTTTTACCAACATTAATTTAATTTGCTCTAATAATTTGGTAGAAATTTCATCTGCTATCTTTAATGCTAAGGTTATTTTTTTAAATTGTGGTTTCATTTACCTGCTCGAATTTAGTACTGAATTTATGGAGATACTATTTTATGTTTTGTACAAATTTTCATTTGTTGATGACCAGATATTTCTATTATAACTGCTCAAAGTTAGTACTGAATTTATAGAAATACTATTTTCTGTTTTGTTAAATATTTTATTTGTTGATGGCAATGTATTTCTGCTATAATGAAACATGCATTAAACTAATACGTTTTTTCTATTTTGTTAGCTTACTTTACAATTATGTTATAATTTTAAAAAATAGCATCTAGTGTTAGGGAATGATAGATGTGGATTACTATATAAAATATATTTATCCACTTTTTGACGTTATTAATTATGAGTTTTTATGTTTATATCTTTTGTATCTTATGCAGTAGACTTCACAGGTTTTTTATCATGTTGGTATTGTAAGGCTTTGTTGGAAGCTTTGTGATTGAACAGCATTAAAAAAAATTAAATTTGCATGTTTTTTTCATAATGTTACATTAATTTATACATGTATTATTATCCCATAAGTGAGGGTAAAATTGTTTAGACTTATGAAAAAATATTTCACAGAACGGTGTTTTTCAAATACGAAATCAGTATAAATCTGCATTAGATGTCATGCCCATATACTAGAAATGTTAATCGATTCAAGTGAATAGTTATTAATGTGGCGTAAATATATTATATTCCACTCCTCTTTGTGACAATAGAGGAATAAAGTGCATGCATATAATGTGATAAGCACAGCGTTTACAACTAATGAAAATCTGTGTTTATCACAGCAACATGTGCTTTTCACGTTTGAGCTCACACAACATGCTTTACTCTCATGAGCTTCACGTTACTTGGGTGTAAATTGTTAACTGTTACATCAAACATAATTTATTTATTGCATTAAAGCATCATTTTACATGAATTGATAGATGAATGGATGGATGAATGATGGATGGATGAATAAATATATGAATTAATGAATGAAACGATGAATGAATGGATGAAAGAGTGAATGGGTGAAGAGATGAATGAATTATTAAATAGATCGATGAATGAATGAATAGATAGATGCATAAATTAATTAGTGGATGAGTGGAGGAACGAATAGATATATGGATTTATGAATAAATGTTTAAACTAAAGAATGCATGGATGAATAAATGATCGAATGAATGGATGAACGAATGAATAGATGGATGATCAATTTTTGACTTCAGAATCTGATATCTATTGATATCAGATTCTTTTGTGTAAAGTCGATCTTTGCACCAAAAGAGTAAAAATATTTATAATGACCAGAGACTCATATAGTATCCCTAACTTGATATTCATGTGTGAAAACACCTGTAGACAGTTAATTTCAAATGATTTTGTATGATGAATTATCACAAAAAAAAGAAATGAGATAGAGGCTGGGGAAAATGTTTTATGGGGAAATGTGTTATCAGAGAAAATCCAAAATGGCCGCCACCGGCACATATCGCCCCATAAACTTTTGAACCATTTGCCGCAGAATATTGTGTTAAATATCTTTTCCTACAAATTTTGACTTAAAAATTACATTTCTGAAGTTATTTTAGCATTTTATAGTTCCCTTCTGCAGAAATCCAAGATGGCCGCCAACGCACAAATCACATCATAACGTTTAAACCACTGCTCTAGTGGCTGATGGTGGACTGGTCTTGCATATATCCAGACAAAAGTTCTTCAGAAATCAACTAATTGGAGGCCATTGAACAATTTTTGGTTAGTGACGTATTTAGCGTGACACGAAATATTTAAAATACCCCCCCCCCTTTATGCGGTTTACCACTGCCAGTCATTACTGTATCTTTTAAATCGTTGGGCCCGGGAGGTCCTGTGACCCCTCCAAATTTGCGCAATGGCGACCTTATGGGGGGTCAGTGATATATTTATATACCATAACATCGATGGTTTTAAAGATATCGACCTAAAACTGATTTCAACACAATAAAAACAACCGTAACGACCATTTATCCAATTGATTATTTTCCCTTTTGTACATTTTGCTCATTATAAATATTGTTATTTAGTTACAGCAACAAAGCCAGTCCTCCCCAGCAAGCACGAAACATTGGTTTAATGTTGGACCAGTGTCGTAGATGGTTGGCCAACATTAAACCAACATTGGCTCAACGACTCGTGTTTGCTGGGTTATCTTTGTTCTAATACATACATGATGTCAGGCATTTCTCATGGAACAAGCAAATAATGCGGCCGGGACAATACGTGGGTGGAGACTTAATGCTTATTGCAAAATATATCATGCTGTGTGGGATGCTCCAGGTAATCCGATTTAAAGGCAGATGACAAAGACCAGACAACCTTCTGGATATGAAAGGGTGTATCTGCCACTTTACAAAGCGGCAGATACACCCCTTGGTATCTGGAGGGTCGACATGTACACAATTTTTATCTAACTAGGGGCCTACATATAAAATAAACTTAGAAAAGCCAGTTGAATCAAATTGTATTTATTCATATTCAAACAATATGCTTCAGGTGATTTTTGTTATTAACCCTTATAGTGCGGGATGGACTTTAGTTGTCAGAATCTGACGTCTGTAGAAGTCAGATTCTGACGACTAAAGTTTATCCCCGCACTGTGAGAGTAAAAATATTTCTAATGGCCGTAGATCCATAACATAGGTATTCAAATGAATCAGAAAGAGCTAAGACATTTATGATGATTTCAAATTAAAAAAAACCCTTTTGGTTGCGATGTTTTTATACAAATTAATTCAGCGCTTTAAGGGTTATAAACTCTATGTCAGGTCAACCTGTAGAGGTGGTAGCGACATCGAGTACCAAATTTTGTAAAGAAATATTGCATAGCTTAACCATTATGCTGCCCGGAAAGTATATATGCGTTTTCAAGCAAATTTCAGATCAAATAAATTCAATTCAAATTTCAAAAATGTTTTGTGGTAAATGCTCAGTTAGTCTAATAATTACATTTTGAAGAGGTATATTTTTGGATAAATATAATTATTTTTCGTCATTTGGAGCTTGAAATTGTGGTAACAATTCCAACTTCAGATGAATTGCTTAATAGTCCGAAACAATTCGGCAGCATAAAAGCCTATGCTATGCTCTTTTTTTCTTAGTCAATTGTCAAGCGAATTGAAAATAATAGCAAACACTATTTTTGAGACATTGGGTACCAAATTTCGTAAAGAAATATTGTATACTTTAGAACTGAAACCATATGTGATGCGTAGTAAGCTGCAAATTATTAAATTCTTCTAGGCCCGCCGCCCTCAACCCGATCAATAAACACAGAATTTTATGAGAAATGGTCTGAAATACTCAGCATAATTTTGAGAATTTTTGTGAGGATCATAGGCCTACTAGAAAATAGTGCCTGCAAAATGTCTTGACAATCGGTTGAGAATTGACTGAAAAATCATTGAAAACATGGTTTTCGCAAACGTGGCTGTTAATTAAATGCCAGGATTTTTCAAGTTCAAATTTACAATAATACAGACACACATTGAACAAAATGGTACACGTAACTGTAGAAATTTTGTGAATTGTAGAAATATTTCTCAGGGAAAAAAAAACATTTCGCATTTAAACCAACCAATATAAATTAGTGGAGTTTTGGTTTCACATGTAACAAGGTTAGACTAGGAACCTGGCCTTGATGTAGGGAAGATGACAAATGCAAGGTCTTTTCCAAGACTGACTTAACACCATTTTCAAGGTATTACATGACTGAGTTTTTTAATGGTTGAATTCTAGGCTTTCCAGGAATTTTTTCAATTCCAGGACACGCACAAGCAGGGTTAGGGTTAGGGTTCAGTTCACCAGGCCTTGTCCTGGGGACTCGGCCTGGTGAACTGAACCAGTGCCATAATCTCCACACTCGCACTCTCTCGGGACCTTTATCCATACAAAGTAGGTGATAAATTAAAGAAAATTAGCATGTATTCGTTGAAAATTCTCATCGAAATCTGCCTTCTAAAACCCTTAGCTGTGAGAAAATCAAGTCTGTTTTCAGGGATGTAAAATGATGCTTTAATGCCTCGTGAGGACTTAAAGGGTTAATCACATTATATATTCATGTATTCATTACAACTGTTATCTAATGAGAAAGGTTTATCCTTTGTCTAAATGGTATTTATTCAAACCTTCAAGTCCGCACGATGCATTAAAGCATTATTTTACATCCCTGAAAACAGGCTTAATTTTCCTACAACTGAGGGTTTTAGAACGAAAATTTCAATGAAACTGGCTTGCCAATACATGGCAATTTTATTTTAAAACCACACCAAATCATCTTCATTCACTACAAGTTGAGAATTGTGGCAGCAATTCGCGGCTTGTAGTGAATGAAGATGACAATGGTAAACTCAGACTTGAAAGCGCGGGGACCGTCTTTATATGTTATAATCTGACATCTGTAGATGTCAGATTATAACATATAAAGACGGTCCCCGCGCTGGAAGAATGAAAATATTAATAGTGGCCGTATACCCATAACATAGGTATTCAAATGAACCGGAAAGAAAATAACTAACTCAGTTATGATGATTTCAAAATGAAAAAAACTCACGGTTTAAACAAAAATATTTCAGCTTTGTTTTAAAGGTTATATTTTATTTCATGGATCTATTTCGTTTTGTCCTTCAATAAATGGAGACTTGTGAGAATAATGTGCATCAAATATGCAAAATTGGCATGTATCTATACTCTATGACACAATTATCTGGAGCGCATGCTTTTCGTCAATTTCTCCGTCAATTATCAACCGATTTTCATGAAATTTTGCACAGGACATTTCCAGTCATGTCCTAACATCGCTAAAAAGTTAGACCATTTGACATGTAGCAAATTGAAAATATTACGTCACTCAATAAACTCATTACACTAATTCTGGAATTTTATTACATGTCAAATGGTCTAACTATTGAAATATTGAAAATAATTTCGCAAATTTTTTACCGATGTTAGGACATGATGTGGAAATGTCCTGTGCGAAATTTCTAGGAAATCGGTAATTGACGGAGAAATCGACGAAAACCATGCGCTCCAGATAATTGTGTCATAGAGCATAGATTCAAATTGTACAAATATAAGTATTTTATTTCCACTTGAAGTTTTGGATCGCTGTAGCGAGATAAACTACAGGTGGATAATGTTTTTCTATAATGTAACACTCACAGTGCGGGGATCGACTTTAGTCGTCAGATTCTGACAACTGAAGTCGATACCCGCACTGGAAAGAGTAAAAATATTTCTAATGAACATAGACCCATAACATAGGTATTCAAATGAATCAGAAAGAGCTGACTAAGACATTTATGATGATTTGAAATTGAATAAAACCCTTTGGTCTCCATGGTTTACATAAAAAAAATTCAGCGCTTTAAGAGTTGAGGGTTTAAATAATTTGCATATATCCCAGGTGTTAACATTTTATTTGATCTGTTGCTAATTCAGAATCGACATCCATAGTAGTCACAAATTACAATTGTAGTCAACTGAGGATGGATGAAGATGACTTAAGTCATTGACAAATTAGTCCTTTCAGCACGGTCACCCTTTACAGCCCCCGCATTGAAAGACTTAAAACAATTATAGGCCCATGATCTTCGTATTGGAATGAAGCAGAAAGCGCTAACTAAGACATTTATGAGGATTTCAAATTGAACAAAAACATTGGCCTCTTTGGCTCGTATAAAAATGTTTCAGCGTTTAACAGTTTAAGGGTAAAAAAAATGGCAAAAAAAATTACAAAAATTGCAGAGAAGTAATGCAGTTCCCAGGGAGGCAAAATATCTTGTTTCCACCAAAACGAAGGCAGTCTGACCTCAGACCAGCTTCCTGTCAATGCCACTCCATGAGATTTCATCTTTAAGATGCAAACAGTATATTACGCAAAATGTTGTCTCATGTTTTGACACTGTTCTAGGTATATGTGGTTTCGTAGGGTAACTGTCGAGCGGCATCACACACTTTAACCAATACAACACTGAAATATTTGTATATAAACCGCGAAACCAAATGTTTTCCAACTTTAAATCATCATAAATATAATTTTAATCGAATTATGTCATCCTGCCCCACATAAGAGCTTCTTATATAAGGAGTGTGATCACACCTAAACCGCCGGTACCGATTAAATTCGTTTTTTAATATTTTTTATTAGCATATCGCTTATCAGCTTTTAACCATGTTGAAAACAAAGTGTGACACAAATCAGCAAAAATTGGAAATAGAAGACCTCCATTTTGTTTGTCAAATCTGAATAATTTTCACCCACTTGAAGTTGTGGATCACGTCAGCGAGACACAACTTCTGGTGGGTGAAAATTAAAATGGAATAATTTGGCGGTTAAAGGGTTAAATGCCAAGAGTATGCCCAAATTGAGTTTCAGTAAAAATTAAACTCATGAACAATCTAATAAAATTAAAACGTTTCGCAAAATAGCCCTGCAGGAGACGCCCTAGATGCACAGAGGTATTTTTCATAACCTTTACAACTCTAAAATACTTCTGTATAAACCATGGGGATTGGGGAACTGGGTTTTTTCAATTTGAAATCATCATAAATGTCTTAGTTAGCACATTCCACCTCATTTGAATACCTATTTTATGGGTCTACTGTCACTTTAAATATTTATACTCTTTTTAAGACAGTCCCCGTGCTAAAAGTGTTAATTCATTACAATTGTATAACATGTAATCTTATTGTCACTAATCTACCAGGTTGGCAGTCAATCCTAATCAAAATTATAGTCAGCAGTC
The DNA here is from genome assembly GCA_964017125.1 of Flabesymbios commensalis. NCBI lineage: Eukaryota > Metazoa > Annelida > Polychaeta > Terebellida > Flabelligeridae > Flabesymbios > Flabesymbios commensalis. The sequence continues at coordinate 103,030,258 of OZ024906.1, read as the reverse complement.
TAGATAAGTTGTTTAGAGGTTGATCTAATGATGACAATTACTTAACAGCTTTTAATAATGGATTTGTGGCTAAAACTCTCAGCAGTAATTTTTTCACTCTAGTTTTTGTTTTCTTTTGTTGTCCTTTCTGCGGAGAGCTAACATCATCTTTCAATAACTGCATAGTTTGCTTGAATTCTGTACGGAAAGAAGAAGGAATGATAAACTTTGATTTAAAAGTTTTACAAATGGTTAGCAGTCTATTTGATGTTTTTCCTTTCTCGAGAATACCGAGCCAGAAATGTTTATTGCTGTGGTCCACCACCTGGCTTTGTCCTGTTTTGGATGTACTCTCATTATGAGATTCACATAAATCATCACCAGTGACAATCTCTTCCCCCTCTCGCTTCACCACCATTCCTGTCATATCCGGCACATCCACCTTCACTGACATCCCCGTCAGAAACTTCTGCCGGTAAAGTCTTTTCATCCATTTGGACACTAGCGGGATAAGCTTCATGTGTGACACTTTATTTTTCCCTTCTCCCTTCACCTTAGCCCTACTTCTCAGCTTACATAGCATACCTTTATCATCACTCAGTTTCTCTCTCCGTAAGAAAAGAATGACAAACTCACACAGATCTTTGACATTATTACACTCTGTGAGATCCCGCTTGTAGCTGGCAAGCTGCTTCTGGAACGGCTTGTTCAGCTGAGGGTTTGTTCTAACACATTGTTCGGCAGTCAAAGATTTCTTGTGTTGAATTAATGGTGTTGCTTCTATTTCTATAACACTGTCTTCTTGACTGTCAAGCATCCCAGATGAAGACACCATTACAGATTCATCTTCATCCGAGATACTTGACGAAGATAATGGAGGACAAACAAACGTACTTATGTCATCATCCCGAGGTGAGACGGCAGCAGAGGGTTCTGTATTATATAACTTTTCATTAGGTCCCCCGGATGTATCTCTGAGCTTTAATTCAAAATGACGTGGCACCACTTCCCTGGTGTCTTCACCTGAGTCTAACATATCGGCTCTAGGTGCAGCGAGACGTGGCACCACTTGCCCGGTATCCTCGCATAACTTGTCTACCGTACTAGGTCTGGGTGCAGCAGGCTGTTGCATGACTTCGTCTTGAGATTTACCTGACATGTCCAGCATAGAAGTGTTACCCGACTCTCCCTGATCTGTCCAGGTGTGTGGACTCAAGTCGTGCCTTGCTGTGTCGCTGTCAATTTGAGTGTCAGTGACTTGGTCACGGTCAGTCATGTTGTTCGTGCTGCTACCACCAGTAAGTGCCACATTTGCACTCTCGCTATGCATGTCATCTGTTGATGATGGTGTCTTCATTATTTTGACTCTGAAACAATGCAAAAAAACAGATGCCAGTACTTAAAGTGAGTGACACATTAAAGACAATTTTCATGTATTGTTAAAACAAACACTCAACTCATTCCAGCCGGAATTTACCATTACAATCTTCACTTAAAAGGTTTAAGCAGAACTAAATATAACAAAAAATTATATATGGGACCAATCTGCATATTAGTTGATGCAATACAGCTCAAAAGCTGATTGTAGTTTGCGGTGGCAGACTTCAGGACGCATAATAATCTAAGTGGCTTCAGTATAGTGTGGTTGATAGAATGCTAGTAATCAGCTATTCATATTTCTATAATGGAGAAGTTAACAGAGGTTAAGTGGTCACAAAATGCTAGTCTTCTATACCAATAAATGATAATCTATACCCAAAGTCACATTAAAAGTGATCAACCAGGATTGCATGTATTCGCTGATTTCTCGGTCAATTGTCAACCGATTTTCATGAAATTTTGTAACAATCATATTTCAACAGAATCCTAATATCCCTGAAAATTTAGTAAAATTATGTATCGTATTTCAAAAGTTAGATCATTTGACATGTAACAAATTGAAATTACGACGTCCCTCTATAAACCCATTAAACTAATTCTAGAATTTTATTACATGTCAAATGGTCTACCTTTTGAAATAATCAACATAATTTTCCAAAATTTTTACCGCTGTTAGGATTTGAATAGAAAATGGCCTTTGCAAAATTTCAAGAAAATCGGTTCAGAATTGACGGGGAAATCGCCGAAAATCATGCAATCCTGGTTAATTTGACGGCGAGTATAGATGCAGCTTTAACTGAGACTAATTTAACTGAGGCTAATTATAAATCAAGCTCACGTCTTTATTGTTGAAGATGATTCTAGCTCTGGTGGCTTCGGTAGTGTGTGATCTAACCACGGCTGAAGGTCGTCAGGTAACTCCACATTGTCTGGTAGCTATAGTAACAAACAATAACACTAACTAATAACAACAGAAAGAAAACATTATCTACATAGCATCCCCTCCATGGCTTCCGCCTTTGTTTTGAATAAAAAATGGCCGTCATTTTCATAAAAAATTACTGGACTGTGACCACATGTCTGCATACAAAACCATGCATTGAATATTAACCCCTAGAGCACTGAACTGTTCAATTTAGATTTTCAGTCATTTTCAGTCACTTGGAGTTGTGTCCCGCTACCGCGCTACACAACTTCAAGCGACTGAAAATTTATGTGATTTGTGAAATTTAAGTTCCACCATATCTGTGCTTCAAGCATATTTAACTTTTAACAACTGGTTATGAGGGTCCTGGGCTATACAGGGATTAATAAACACAATATGGCCACTGCTGTTGACAACAGTGTTCTAGGGGTTAAAATTAGAACAGCATCAATATGATTTGAAAAGAGTCTATACAAGAATCTCAAAAAAAATGAAACAATTGACGTAATTGAAAAAAATTGCCATTGCGAGGCAAACTATTTTTTTTAAAACATTTTTTAAAGTTAAGGTCTGAATAAGTTATCACGCTCACAAGTTGATTTTATGTCTGTGACCTTTTGACCTTAAATTTTGTATTGATCATGACCTTAACCCTTAAAGATCTAAATAAAATAATTTACAAGTTTCATTCACTTGAAGTTCAAGTGGATGAAAATTACTTAAAATTTTGCTAAATTCAAAGACCAAAATTTGCAAAAATTGATGTAAAAACACATATTTTTCTCCCAATAACTATGATTCAAATGTTTGATAAGATGGATTAAAGCAACCATAGTCGCGCTTAACAGAGTTATGGCTAAGACTAGCATATCGCACATGTAGCTAAAAATGTACCCAGGTGAAGGCTTTACAAAATTATCGCGCTGCACAATTTTGTTCCTGTGACCTAGAAATTTGGTAGGGCCACTTTAATATTGAACTTGACCTCAAGATTAGTTTTGTGCATATGTGACTAAGAATGAGGGCCCTAAGTCACCCCCTCCCACACACTGGGGATGACTATGTGCTGATTGGCAAGAAAATATCATTTTCAAACTTGTCCTGCAAATTTGTAGGGTGAGTGCATGAGTCAAATTTCATAACATTAAAATAAAAACATGCGATTCAATGGCGATTACAAAGGAAAGCAGATATACAGAAGTTATCTTTCAATATGAGTATTATAAATTAATTGTTTTTTGAATGCCTCCATCAAATACCTCAACTTCATTATCCACATACCAATGTACATACCCATGACTGAGTGCACGGTGGGAGCACAGCATCCAGCTGTACCATCACTTTGTACCACTGGCGCAGATAGGTGGTCAGAGAGTCACATAGTATCCTACAAAAAAACAGAGTCACATAAATACCTGTGAAAATGTAAAGCCATGATTCCTATAAGTGCACTTCTAATATATAACAGCTAATCATGCTCATCATGAGTGAAGGACGGTAAAGATGCTATTAATACAGGTTATTATTTCTCCACGGATTCACAGATTTACTCTTACAGCGCCGGGACCAAATTTAGTTGTCAGAATCCGACGTCTGTAGACGTTAGATTCTGATGTCTAAAGTCGATCGCGGTGCTGTAAAAGTGAAAATATTTTTAACGGTCGTAGACCCATAACATAGGTATTCAAATGAATCAGAAAGAGCTAACTAAGACAGTCATGATGATATCAAATTGAAATAAACCCTTTGGTCTCAAAGTTTTTTTTTTAATTTTAGCACTTTAAGGGTCAAGGGCTAGGGTAGGGTGCTTACCACATTCAGCCAGCAAAGCTACTGATGATGATTCAGGGCTTAGGTTAACTCTTACAATGCTGGGTTATTTTGTATAAATCATGGAGACAAAAGTTGTTTTTTTCAATTTGAAATCATCATAAATGTCTCAGTCAGCTCGGTTACTTTGAATACCTATGTTATGGGTCTACTACGATCAGAAATATATTAATTTTTTCAGTGCGGGGACCGTCTTTATACATCAGAATCTGCTGTCTACAGACGTCAGATTCTGATGTATAAAGACGGTCCCCGCACTGTTAGGGTTAACCCTAATCATGCCAACTTGTTTCAGACTATTTTTCATTCATTTGAAGCTGGAATTGCTAACGCAATTTCCAGCTCCAAATGACGAAAAATAACTATATTTATGAACAAATAAACGTCTTCAAAATCATTATCAGATTTACTAAGCATCTGCCACAAAATATTTTAGCAATTCGAATTGAATTTATTTGGTCCGACGTTTGCTTGAAAACGCATATATACGATCCCGGCAGCATAAGGGTTAAAGGTCACTCACCACATTCGGCTGACAAGGCAGCTAATGATGAGCATTTTATCGATCTGCATCCCAATCATCATTTCTCCTTCTGCGATTCTGCAGCAAAAAAATATTTATAATTCAACAATTAAATTGCCCAGAGCTACTTTCTTTCTAAACCTTTATTAGCTGAAGTCCTTCGCAGTAGTGTGGGCGTGCAAGTTTAAACCCTGATTAGTCTGGGGGGTTTCCAATTAATCGCCGCCAGGGTGAAATGGTTGGCAATGGGAATTGACCAACCACACACTGGTACTGGTTGCAATTTTCAGATGTGAAAGTTGACTAGTGGCGATAACCCACACACCAAACCGCATACAGTGGCAATTATTGGCATCGTTGTATATGTTGGTTTATATATAACAGTATATGCATATTTATAAAAATAGCAGGTTCAAATTAAAAAAAATATTTGAAGTTTGATTTTTTTATATAATTTATGAAAATAGAAATATTCTTAGTCTTTCATCAAATTCAATTATGCGATTAGCTGAACATTTAGTGTGATGTATTTTAGTTATTTAAATGTTCAGCCACTAGATGTTGCATCATGCTACCAGAATCCACAACTTCAAGTGGCTGAAAATTACTCATATTTGTGTAATTTTGAGACCAAACATTTGAAATTTTAATATTGAAACACTTATTCCAATAGATTAAAAACAACTATAGTCTTGGTTAGTGCTTTAATGATTAACCATCATAGAGTTATTGTTTTCTCTTGAAATTTATCTGAAAGCGTATTTATATAAGTTTCAGCTGGACAAAGGTTAAGAGATTTACCAAGCCCAGGCCCTGCAAATAGGAGAAGTTAGAGAGGTGTGCATAACTGTGTTCAAGGGAGATTCCAACGCATACCGAGCCCACGTGCCATGCTAACTAAAACAGCGCATGTGATATGGTGGGTCACATATGAGCATTACCTGTAGGTGGTCATACACAATATAGATGCACGTCTCGCCAGTATAGCAGCACCCAGGAGGCGAACACGAGCATGATTAGTGACGGCCCGGGTCGGCAGGTATACACTGTCCTCACTCACCATCCACTGACTGTAATATAAACACATGTCATGATCAGTAACGGCTCGGGTCACACATGGCATGATCAGTGACGGCCCGGGTCGGCAGGTATACACTGTTCTCATCCACCATCCACTGACTGTGATATAAACACATGTTATAATCAGTGATGGCCCGGGTCACACATGTCATGATCAGTGACGGCCCGGGCCGGCAGGTATACACTGTCCTCACTCACCATCCACTGACTGTAATATAAACACATGTCATGATCAGTAGCGGCCCGGGTCACACACGGCATGATCAGTGATGGCCCGGGTCACACACGGCATAGCCCGGGTCACACACGGCATGATCAGTGACGGCCCGGGTCACACTCGGCATGGCCCGGGTCACACATGTCATGATCAGTGACGGCCCGGGTCACAGTACTGTAATATTGAATACAGTGAATAGTAATCAGACTAAATGTCTTTTAAGTATTGTAGGGATAATTCTCACCGAGGCAGTGATTCCATGACAGCCGTTAATATCTTCTCCACATCCACATCATCCAGTCTCCGGATGCATTGACGCAACTAAAAAAACAGAATGACAAATTAAAACAGAATGCAAATTTAAATATAAACCGGCAGGAAAAGAACAGTGCAATAAATTTATTTGACAACTGTTATTCATAAAAAAAGTGAGCATAAAATAAAGCTAATGCTGCATGTAACCAAGTATTCTATATTTGGAAAAATAATGTAATTTTGTAGGCTAACTAAATCATTATGATTTCAGCGTTGAAAGGATTTAGTGCGCACTTTGATCAGTGTCAATTCTAAGTAACTCAGACCTTCAGGTGCTAACCTTTTAGGCGTGGGGACCGCATTTATACATTCTGATGGTCCCCGTGTTAAAGGAATTAAAATATATATAATGGCCGAAGACCAGATTTAGATCGATAAAATGCTCTTCATTACCTGCCTTGTCAGCCGAATGTGGTGAGTGACCTTTAACCCCTTTCAGCGCGGGGACCGTCTTTATACATCAGAATCTGACATCTGTAGACGGCAAATTCTGATGTATAAAGACAGTCCCCGCACTGAAAAAATTTAAATATTTCTTATGGCCGTAGACCCATAACATATGTATTTAAATGAATCGTAATGAGCTGACTAAGACATTTAGAACGATTTCAAATTGAATAAAGCTCTTTGGTCTCCATGGTTTATACAAAAATATTTCAGCGCTTAACTCTTATGCTGCCGATATTTTTCAAACTATTCTTCATTCATTTGAAGCTGGAATTGCTAACGCAATTTCCAGCTCCAAATAACGAAAAATATTTATGTTTATTAAAAAATATACGTCTTCAAACTGTAATTATTAGATTAACTAATCATCCACCACAAAACAACTTAGCAATTAAAGTTGAATTTATTTGGTCTGAAATTTGCTTGAAAACGCATACATACTGTAAGTAAGGGTAAAAGGTGACCTTACTTTGAGATGTGAATTGCGGCTGAAGACATTACGATGACAGAATTAGGAACGCAGAAAGACACAGTTGACCCCCCCCCCCCCCAGTAAAAGCCAAAGATTCACTCTTGAAGTAAGGGTTATTTATACCATATATCCTCGCGTATAGTGGGACGCCATGTATAATACGATTTAAGATTTGATATTTGAGGCCTCAGATGACCTGAAAAACGCCTGCCCCTCTGTATAATACGACCTCAAATTTCGGATGTCGACAGCGTCCCAGGACATATAAATGTGAGGCATGGATATTATTTTATACTTTTAATCTGCTAATAACGCTGTGACAGACACCTGCGTGTACACAATGCTCAATAAAGTGAACAGTGGCAACAGTACCTGTGGCTCTGCAAAACCAAAGGGCAGTATCTGCTTACTTGTAGAGTAAGCAGATGTGTCTTTTCATTTTCCACAGCAGAGTGGATGTCATTGCGACTGTCTCGTTTTGGGGCCAATGGGCAGACATTCTGAGGCCTGCACAGGCTACATATACACACAGATTTATATTATTTTAATTTATTTATTACAAAAACCATATTTAAATATCGCCGTGCTCAAATAAGAACATTCCAAGATGAAATGTGATTGTAAAACATTTGCAGACTAGCCGCATTATCTAGACATAAGAGAGTGTTGGCTGTATAAGGTGTCAGGGTGTATTAACACAGCCGCACTCCGTGAACTAAGCAAACAGATACCATCATTTGCTCAATACCGTATCAATCAGCAGCGGCAACATGTTATCCAAGCAGTATTGACATTCTGAGGCCTACACGTATACGTATATAATTTGCCATAGGAAATATAATCAGTGATATCTTGTTATATTTCGTCATGGCATTCTCTCATTCCAATACATCTTAATAAAATATCATGTTCAGATAGGCCTACCGTCGTACACAATAGAATACTCCCATTAATGAAAGGCGATCTTAGATTAAATCATTATTAATATAAATTTACAGGTCAGAAGTGTGAATTGGTTGCAGACTAACGGCGTCATTTATCTGCCCGTGGTTGTCAAAGGTGCCGAGGGTGTCTTTGCCCTTTGGCGGGACGTGAGACGGTGGCTACTAGCAGACACGACACATTCACTCAATGCTATAACAGTGTTGTGTTAGCGTCGCAGACGGTGGGCCAGCAATGTACCAGCATTGGGTGAACATCACTTGTTTGCTGGGAGCTTGCACTCACAACAAACACACTCAATGTCCAATCCTGCTTTATAATTGTTGGGCCAATGTCGACGACAGTGTCCTAACTTTGACACAGCATTGCGTTAGTGTATCGTCTCACTGGGTGCATTATCAAAATCGTCGCGAGTAGGCCTGCTTACCAAACACGCTGACTGGCGTTTACAGATACGTTTTACGGCTAGAGAACTTACCGCTAGAGAGCTAAAAAAAAATTAAATCCTACATCTATGTATAATACGAGGTGCCTTTTCGTGACATGAATAGCTAAGAAAAAACATTGCATTCTACACGGGGATATACAGTACACCTTGTTATCAGGTGTGAATTATAGCCCGCTGCGAATCACACCTTGTTATCAGGTGTGAGCAGAGCTCCAGATATTTTTTTGGTTTTAGGAGTATTTCACTCATTGAAATGGGTGAAATATGATGACAAAATATACAACGAGTATTTTTCATACAACAACATGAAAGCTTCATTGATCATTTTTTTCCTTACACTCAGGTCACATATTCTGCTGAGTGCTCACGTACAAAATACAACAAATCGTTTCATTTTTCCTGTTTCTTTTTATTTTGATGGGTATTTTAATGGGTAATAATACTCCTCAGATTTTCTATCGATGAGTTTTTTTTGTTTTTACATGCGTATTTTACGCATATACGCATGTTATCTGGAGCACTGTGTGAGTCACAAACACTCGTAAAATTAAGTTGTCCTATTTTTTGTACTCTGGCAATTTTATACACAGAGGCCTGATAAACACTGCTTGTTACCTGTACACATGTTTGGTACCACTTGTACCTCTTCATCTGGTTGCTATTCTTATACAGTAGTCTCTCCAGTAACACCTTCTCCGTGTTCCATGATGTCATATATTGTCCATTAAGGATTTTCTCAGCTTCCTTAAGTTTTTTACCAATTCTCTCCAAGTTATCTGCAAAAAAATATATCAGTATATTCATAATTAACTGTTGAAATAGTTAAACCTGCAATGAGAGACCGCCCGAAAAGCTTAGGAAAAGTGGTCTTTCAAGACAGGTGGTCCTCCATAGCAGATACATTTTTTTTATTTACCACCCAACTTCAAGTCATCTTCATCCACTACAAGTCGAGAATTGTGACAGGAATTTGCAGCTTGTAGTGGATGTAGATGACCATGGTAAATTCAGGCTCACGCAGCATAGTACACCTAATTCTATATAAGGTGCGCTAAATGATCACAGAACTTTGTTTTATGTAGTCTAGAGGCACCCATCCGGCCATAGAGGCTTAATCAGGATGGGGAATATGATTAAGGCAATACCTAAATATCTAGTGCATAATATACATGTATACAGGGAATATTATGTCCCAGAAAAAATTGTGTAGCAGTTTAGCAGCCGCGAATGTGCAAACCCACTATTCTCCATACCAAAAACTGCTACACCCAACAATATGTCCAAAATTGTAAAGCAAACTGCTCTGCTACACTAAACAAGTTATTCCCTGGTATGTATACTCACACGTATATTCACTGGTCGCTTACTGTAGTACTTCCATATATAATATATTCCTTTATGTTTTGAACCATTGTGAATGCTTTGCTATTAATATCAGTAAAATCAAGGGGCCATCAAAATACATAGCTATGTATATTGTTGGTGGTCGCTAATGCATCTCTTCCAATATTTATAGTAACTATTAACATTATTATTATCAGTATAGTATTAAAGTAAAACACATGCATGCAAACATATTTCTTTTCCTTGGATCACTCAAGTAGCACTAATAGCACTTGTCAATGTGCTGACAAAAACACAGGTACTTATATTGGTGGCGGTCACTAATGCGTCCCGACCAATATACAAAGTTACTTGGAAATAATACAATGTGTATTTATTGTGTGTGCCTGGCACTTTATATTCTACACTAGGTCGGAGGTCTGGAGTGACTGACTAGAGTGACTGCGTATTCTTAAGAAAAGAACATCAAATTTTCATATTGTCCGCCTATTAGCAACCAATCACCTTGTACATTAGGCTCATTATTACTGATACCAATAATGTTTACTATTGTGCTGCATTCCCATAATAATAATATTACAAATTATAGACAATGATAATGTTCGAAAATAATGCTTCACCATGTTTACATTTCTCTATATGCCTTTTAGTGACAGGTAAATTGAATCATTACTTAGGATTGTGTGTAGCCTACATATTTCATTCGAAGACTCTTATATATGTAAATGTTTAAAATATATCTACCATATCTGTTTTGACAAAATAACATTGGTATAATATCTCATTTTGTGTTTATTATAATATCATATATAAGGACGAGGTCAGGGGAGTAATACAGACTCACTCATTCTTCAGTTGTCAAAATATTATATGTCAGAAAACGATGTGGTGGGAGGAGGCGGTTAAATGGAGTAATGCTTAGACTCCTTCACCTGAGGAGGAGGTCGCCCTAACCCTAACGGGAGAACCATATTTTTCGGTGTATAACCCGCTACTTTTTACTCCTTGGAAGACCTGATGCAGAGTATATAACGAATGCGGGCTATACATTGTTGAAGTCTGAGATTGCAAGAGAATATTTTTTTATAATTATGGTTAGATTTTTTCTGCCGTTGTTTTTTTTTCTGTACTTCACAGAACAGAACCGACACTCGGCCATGTGGCAATAGCAGCTACTGGTGATGGATGGCCACTACACACTTACCCACTCTCACAGTCAGCCGTCACTCAGTAATCAGAGCATTGCATCAATGACGGTGAGACATTTTACTGCCAATAGCCGCGGTTAACAGTTGACCGCCACTCGGTGGTCAGAGCATTGCATCCATAAAGGTGTGACATTTTACTGCCAACGGCCGCGGTTAACCTACAAATAATTTATCCTCATTTTCGAGAGTTCTTATGTAAGCACAACGATATAAAAAATGGTCTTTGTATTTATTGTTGTTTTGATGTTGATGTGATGTTGGGCAATGTCGGAGTGGGCGGTTCAACGTGTCATCTTTACAGGGGATGGCATTGTATACAATGGCGAGAGGACTACTACAATACAATGTGACACACAAGGGTTGACTCTGATATGCTCTGTAATATAGGCTCCGTAGATTTTTATCTCGCCAGCTACAATCAACCGTTAATGGACCTCAACACATTTCTAATAAGTATTTTAATTATAAAATACAATATCAGCATAAGTATTACGTATTTAAAACATATCAGATTTTACATTGCTAAATGCCCAGATATATGCCTAGTCCTAGGACACAAAATGTTTTTCACAACTGTAGTGTTGCGAGTGGATATCAGATAGGTGGTGCGAGCCTGGAACACGCGGGGTATAGCAGGGTATCTATTGTCAAAGCAGCAATTGTTGGTTAATTTAACCTTCTGCAGGCTATAGACTGGAAAATATGGTAATGCTTAGTCTCACTCACCTGTCAGCTGTGGTGTGACTGAACATGAGGAGGAGGTCGCGGGGGGAGGAGGAAGGTCCAGCGTATTCCACAAGTCCATCTCTACTTTATTGACGATTTCCTTCTTCTGCTGATCACACATTTATCATGTTTATTAGCGTGCTTTTTCCAGGACATCCTGAATGTTGAGAAAATATATACATTCTAACCTGGTTATCACCCTGGTTATCTGCTATCTAGACAATCACATTTTTAACCATTAAATTTCATTTTTTTTATATTTTAAAGATAACATCTACAAGGTCCGCTGATGACAGTTTATTTAAAACCTGTGAAATAGGGCCCACTGGTGGCAAAATGTGTCTTCTAAAATTTGTTGCCATCGAAATGGCCATAAAAATCTTCTTACCCTTTGGTAGAGAAAAAGGTGCCATGCTGACACTTTAACTCTTTGGGATCGACTTTAGTCGTCAGAATCTGACGTCTGTAGACTACAGATTCTGACGACTAAACTCGATCCCCTCACTGTAAGAGTAAAAATATTTATAATGGTCATAAACCCACAAGGCACAACATAGGTATTGAATAAATCAGAAGTCCGAGCTAACTAAGACAATTAGGATGATTAAAACCGTTTGGTCTCCATGATTTATACAAAATTTATTCAGCGTTGTAAGTATAACGCCGTATTCCGTATATCACATTTTATCGCCCATGGATAGACTAGTCCATACTGAATGACTGAAACCTTTATTATCGCCCAGGGGAGTAGTCTTTCCCAATAACGTTGGACCGATCGGACATGTCTGGTGAAACAGAGGCAGGTCCAACAAAATAACAAACCACATCGGACCTAAAATCCGGATATTTTTTGTCAGTTTTGTTTTTTCCTAGTTTTTTTGGGTTTACAAGGTAGGAATAGGCCATTGACCACCTACTGTCCGGTGAGATTTTTCTGGTCCGGTAAAAAATTCAAGTTAAGTTATTGGGAAAGACTGGGGGAGTACAAAAGTAACTCTTTCTGTCGCACACAAGCTGGTGTGGGACCTAAAATCGGTTTGGGTAGCATATCAATATGGTCTCACCACCCTAAATAGGCCGAAATCCAGGGAAGTGTCTACTAATGATGGAATCATCACACAAAATATTTTTAATGCGGCTGTTTCAACCTCTAGTGAAACAAAATAAAATATATAGAAGTCAAAATTTTGTGAATATTTAATAAGCACACGTTATCGTCTTTGATATCAGATATAACTGTTTCATGATAATCTCGCAGGGGGACAGTGGATTAAAATGAAGTGTGTATGTTCTGTGAAAGAGAGTACGGATATTAGCCCAATTTGAAAAGTAGTGATCTTTTTACACACTAGGGGGCATACCTCAAAATCTGTCTGGTAACTTAAGCATACCCATAGCGGGCCTGTTTTCGAACAAGGACATCTCAAGCTTTATCCTGATATGTCACACTTAATATCTAATAGGTTTAAAAGTGGTGAAATCGGCCTGCGGAATTGAGGCAGTTTACATGTGTTTCAATAGGACTGGCATTTGGGGTGGTGAGACCATACATGGCATATGTGAATATCAGAAAATAACGATAATGACTCTATTATCGCCCAAATTAGAAATGACATTTCTTTGAAGTGAAGATTGATTATGATTGATATAAACTAAAACGCTAGGCCTATTCCCATCAGTTAGGCCCTATGCTATAGGCCTATTAGCTTACAAAATTAAATTATGTAGTCAATAAAAGTTTACTGTTTCTTGTCATAAATCAATTACGAAACACAAAGGAGCATTTATTTTCCTGTGAAATTAATGATCTGAAACAGCATGAGTCTACTTATGGGCGCTAAGAAGAAAAGAAGCCTGCCCTGCCCTGCCTGTTGCCCCGAGCGTCGGATCTAGCTTTTCAATGACGGGGAGGGAGTTTAAAACTTGACAAAGGTAAAGGGGTCGGGCGAAAATTATTGATTTTCAAAGGCTTTCTCTTTCAATCTAAGGCATATTGGACACTGTTTGTTCCGGTCCCCCGAAACGGCGAATAGTAACAAATAGTAACACAAATATCGAATAGTAACGAAAAGGACCAGAAAACGGAATAATATCACCTTATTTTTGGTTTTACTATGTCTATTCTACCCCATTGATGCTATATATGGAATGTGGAAACGAAATAAATATTGTAAAAAATGTTTTAATGGGGTTTTATTATCGCTCAGTGGGCGCTATACATTGTAATGTATTATCAATAGGACTTCATACAAACGGCGAATAGTAAAGAATAATACTAGAAACACGGTATCATTGCACGTTATTATTTATTGTCACATGTTTAGTATACCTTAAAGAATCATTCAGCTTCAAAACGCGCATGCCTGGGACGGTCAAGTGTAGGCCAGCAGTAGCCTATTGAGTACAGATTGACGGCATTGCTATAGCCACTGAACTGATTACAAGATACTACTCAAACGAGACATTGATCCAATGCTGTTTTAATGTTAGGCCAACGTCTGCGACGCTTGCCTAACATTGAACCAACATTAGATAAAAGTACAATGTTTGAGAGAAAGTCCTCCTGCCCAGCAAACGCAAGATATTTGTATGACATTTATGCAATGTCGGCCCAACGTCTTCGACGTTGGTCCAACATTGCATAAAGTCATACAAATGTTTTGTGTTTACTGGGTGACAATACAAACTCGGGGGTCAAGCAGTTTCCAAATCCCCCAGTAATACAGTCAGTTTGTTTGCAAGTAGGCGACCAAGTAGGGGCAAAAGACAAGGGCTTTGAATTATTAACTCATAGATGTCGCTCAAGTATATATGAACTTGCTGTGATTTGAGAACTTGCTCTTAATGAGGCTTTGGGTATGAAACGCATATTTAGTATTATTATGGAATAGGGCCTTGGCTTACCCACGGGCACTATTGCCTTCTGGGGGACCCTTGTCCCGCGAATTTTGACAGTTGACTACACCTTTAATGCTTGTAGGGCCTATATGTGAAATTTAAAAAGGAAAAAACGATTTTGACAGTGCTTAAAGGGTGTTTAACTGTCGGGTAATAGGCGCTAGATGTAACCAACAGGTTTTGATACAAATGGCGAATAGTAAAGAAAAATAATAGAAAACGGAATACAACCACATGTTCCTTTATTGTAACATGTATAATATACCCAACTGATGATATATGCTGAATATGAAAAAGAAATAAACATGTTATCACCCCTTAAATCGTGTTTTACGGCTGGTCAATGGGCGCTATATACTGTAATGTATAGGCTATAATGATCAGCTAGGGCTTCGTAGTCAATATATTCGGCGAATAGTAAAGAAAAGCACTAGCAAACGATATACTATCACGTTATTATTTATTGTCACATGTCTAGTATACTTTAATGCTAAAAGTATATGTTGAATTTGGAAATGAAATGGTGTTAATGTCACATGATGAGAGCTATTTGCCTAACTAGTACCGGTACCTAAAAATGTATTAACAATGAGCAGCCGTGAAAAGACATTAAAACTAAGGCAGAATAGACTATTTCAATAGTAATATGCGTTATAATATAATATAAAACTTCATAAATTTATAGCAGTAATTATTGAACATTAAGAAAGTAATGATTCACTTCATACCTATGTGCAGGTGTTGATACAGATATGTCACGGAGTTTATATCAAGAAGTATAAATCACAGATATTCCTGCAACAGCTTGTCTAATCAACACTAACACCTCACGCTTGGAGCAGTTTACATAACTAATACAAAGACGTTCCTTAACCCTTTAATCGCCAGTGCCGCATATATCAGGGTTTTCATTTTTTATTAGCACATTAAGTACCATATTTTAAATATGTTAAAGATAAAATGTGACATCAACCAGCAAGATTTGAAAAGAGTTGACCTCAATTTTGTCAAAACTGAATAGTTTCCACTCACTTGAAGTTGTGGATCGCGTCAGCGAGACACAACTTCAAGTGGATGAAAATTCAAATTGAATAATTTGGCGGTTAGAGGGTTATGTCTGTTACTATATCTTTCTGTAGTAGATTATATATATTACATGATAATAATATTACCGCATACTAAACAAAAAGATAACAAATATAATTGGAATAATGTATAAAACATTTTTTTCCCGATTTAAGCCTTTCCTTATTTGTTAATATAATATAACTACTTAAAATGAAGTTAGTACGGCAAAATTGCCAAAGCAATAAAAATGTCGTTCTCTACATAATCACCCAGCAAACACAAACACAATAATTGTACAACGTCGGTTCGACGTTGGGCCGTCGTTGTTGAAATGTTATATAATGTTATGTTTTGCAGGGCATATGCCGTGTTTGCTGGTTCCCCTCCATTAAGCATTACGTAATCTTATCTCTCAGTGCATCGACTGATAACGTCGACATAATTGCCGGTCGTCGATGATTAACCCTTTCATTTCTGTTATATAGAATATTCACTTTACTGACGGTGGTCATTACACAAACCAAATGATTTTAATACTCGAATGAAGTGTACCCGTGTAAAGTTGAAAGAAAAATATAATTTAACTTAGCAGGATGACAGTTTGCTGTGAATAACTCCGCGTAGGCAAGTGATGACATTTGGTGAGTTGTGAACAACCACGGGAGCATCTTGCGAGTTGTTATAATTAAACACCCACCCAATGCTGAGTTGATGTTGGGCCAGCGTCGTATACGTTGGGCCAACGTCAACACAACATTGGGTCAACGTCTCGTGTGAATAAAACACGCGGAGCACCCAGTGAGTTGTTATTCCCGGACACCTATCATACGTTTTGAGCGCTGAGTTGTGAATAGTTATTAGACCAAAATTATATTCAGTTGCTATTCTTTATAAATATTTTTGTGATTGTCAGCTCTAAAGTTGATATAGAAATGTATTCAAATTGTATATAAATCTATACACGGTTTATAAATCTTAATATATTTGATTTCGTGTAATGTTGATAGAAGCATTAATAGTCGGCGACAAGAGTTTTAAATCATTTCATATCAATTCATTTGTAATCATATAGAAAAATATTCACATACTAAGATGCCATAGCACGTTTACAAACTTTACATACATCTTTTAATGATACTTATGGTTTGTGTAAATAAAAAAAACAATGGTGTATCTGTACTATTTTTGATTTATTGTTGATATGTTTTTTTGTTCAAAAATGTTTGAAAGGGCCGCGTTCTCTCACGTCCTCCACTAAGTTTTGGCGGGATTTATTGATAATAGTCATCTCACAGTTTATCTTCTTCTGTTGGCGTTCACAATGTCTGTTCACACATATCAATCTGCTTAAACCGTCCACTTTCCGAGGAGTTCATTTTTTACACTACAATTGCGATCTACATTCACACCTCCCTGTTTGAACTTCCCTATAAAGGAAACTTATTAAAAGAGTACCACTCATTCATGTATCGCTGTTTTACTGAGCTACATCTTTATCAACTTACTCACATCAACTTGCTAATTGTTCAACAAAAATCATGCCTCGCATACCTGAGCTTCCGTACAAATACATGTCAGCATGTATTCGTACGGAAACTCATTAGAAGCAAAGCCACCAGTTGGCAACCATTCGTCTAGCCAGACCCCTGGCTAAACACAGGCGGCGGTTGTGAATGTAACAAGTAGCATTTGCAAGCTAAGAATTATAGCCACCTTTTGACTGTTTCACAGAAGGTCGTGTAGTTAACATTTGTGACACTAATTATTTAACACACCAAAACAAAATATGCCATGACAATCTTGAAGTTGTTTAACACAGGTTATAAAATGCTCTTCTGTCAATTTTTTGTATGTCGCGTTTGACAGAAAGTCGTTGGTCCCAGGTTGTTAAAAATATAAAACTGATCCATTCAAGAAAAGTTGTCGATGGCATAAAGTCGTTCCTCCCAGGATCGAGTCGTTCAGCTGAGGTTTCACTGTGATGGAAGCTGGTACCCTTTTATTGAAACTATGCAGAATATAATCACATAAGACATGGTCAATCATGTACGCATAGTTTTAAACCCCGTCCCCCTAAAAAAAATCATAATCTTTTTTAAGGGTTTCCTTATGAACTGCTGACACGCTGAGACCAGATAGGGGCAATTAGTGTCCAAAATGCAAACAGTACCCAATAGAAATCCAAATATTTCTCTGGGGGCGTGCCCGATGAGCGTGCCTCATCAATTAATTTCTTTATTCTTCATATCACCAATGATTTTGTCTCACAACAGCTAAAACATATGTCAAAGACAAAAGCAACTGGATTAGATGATATAAGTGTCAATGTGTTACACCTGCAATCACTCCATCAATCACTTATATATGTAACCCTAGTTTATTAACAGGAGAATTTCCCATGAGATGGAAAGAGGCTAAAGTAACACCCATTCACAAAGGCGGATCAGAATGTAAATGTTCATATTATAGACCTGTATCAGTGTTAAAAATTTTGTCAAAAATATTAGAAAAACATGTATTTACTCACCTATGTGCTTTTCTTCAGAAACATAAACCACTAGCTGATAGTCAATTTGGTTTTCGAAAACAAAATTCATGTCAAACAGCTTCACTAACACTAACTGAAAAAATGTATAAAGGAATAAATGAAGGGAAATATTTTGGAATGACTCAACTTGACATGAGTAAAGCATTTGATCTTGTTAATCACAATATTCTATTGCAAAAACTTAAATTGTACAGATGTAACAATGAAACCATCAAGTGGTTCACTTCTTATCTCAGTTCACGATCGCAAAAAATGTGTATACAACGAGCATTATCAGATTCTAAAACAATATTATCAGGTGTTCCACAGGGATCAATCCTTGGACTGCTACTTTTTGTCATCAATATCAATGACATACCGCTATTTTTATCAAATACAGAAGAAGTTATATATGCCGATGATGTAACTCTGACCACTATATGTGATGATGTAAAACGTATTGAATCAAATCTCTTTATTGACACAAAAAATGCTTTAGAATGGTGTAAAGCAAATGATATGGTACTAAGTTTGCCAAAGTGTTGTTCCATGATTGTAGCCAGTAGACTTCAGAATGTTGATTCTACAATTGAATTAAAAATTGATGACACTGTTATACCTTGAGTTTCCACAACTAAGATTTTAGGTGTTCATTTTGATAATGCTTTGTCATAGAATGTTCATATTAAACATGTTTATAACAAAATTGTAAAAAACCTTCACCTATTGCAACAGAATAAAAGTTTTCTCCCCGTTGATTTTAAAAAGTTGTTCTACAACAGTTATATACGACCACACTTAGATTATTGTTGCATTATATGGGGAAAATGTTCACATACTCTTTTGTACAATTTGGAAAAATTACAAAAGAGAGCTTCTCGTATTATTCTTGATAAAAATTATTATGACTACAACATTAGAAGCGCTGATCTTTTTGCTGAACTGAAATGGCTGCCATTAAAAGCTAGGATAAAGTCCAACATAGCAATCCAGGTATACAAATGCATCAATGGTTTAAGTAACCAAGGCTTAGAAAACCTATTTACATATACTAAGAACATTCATACACACAATACCAGATCTGCCAGTAAAATGAATCTACATAGTAACCAGCATTATTACAAAAGTTTTTCCTCAATAGGCATTACTGTGTGGAATAATATCCCGGTTGAGATTTGCTCTGCCAATTCACTTTCTGAGTTTAAAGAATGTTTATTTTCCTATTATTGTACCAACAAAAGTCAATATATAGGTTATGAATATTTATATATGTGTGCATACGTATGTATGTGTATATATTTTGTATTTATACACAATTTAATTTGGTATGTTATTTATGTAAAACCTTCAATAGTAGAATTTATCATATGTGTCGTATAAAATGTGTTAAAATTTCAAATTTGCTCATTTATTATACTGTCAACTATATGTGTATGATTTTACGAGGGCCCATTGCAAATTAGCACTTCAGCGCTAAATGGTATACCCTCATTAAATGAAGATTATTTGATTTGCTTTGATTTGAATCTCCCTACATTGGAATGTTCCTTTATGATGTTACACCCCCTTCCCGTCAGTAAAAATCTTGATCCGTCACTTACACATGTTGTAAAAAAATCTGCAGGTCACGACATAGGCATGGAGAGGGTACATAGTTTGAGCTAATTTACGTGTGGATGAGAAGGGAGGTTGAGCTGCACAATATCTAGCCTATGTGTGGATAATAAATCGCGTGCATAGGATAAAAACTGAATATACAATACTTTAATCACAGCTTGCATTTTATTACATGAACTTTCATGGTCATATGGTCTTACCACCCTAACTAAGCAGAAATCCAGGAACGTGTCAACTAATAATCAAATCATCACAAAAAATATTTTTTTGTGCGTCTGCTCCAACCTGTAGTGAAACAAAATAAAATACAGAGAAGTTTTAATTTTGTGAATATTTAAAGGGACCCCTTGGGATGAGACATTTTCAATGTTGTCAATTTTGAAAATTTAATTTATATGAAGCTATATAGCCTACTGATCTTAACTAAAAATACGAAAAAGTCAAAAAACAATTTTAAAGCACGGAAAAAGAGTGAAATAGTTGTATTTCCAGGTCGTATATTGCCATGTAAACAAAACAAGTCAGCGATATTCAGCACTTTACATCACATATTCCCACGTATCAGATGGTAAGATCAAACCAATCGCCGCTAATTGGTGTCTCATTGTCAGGACACGGGAGGACACACCTGCAGCACTGATTGTCTACCTAACGCTGGGCCGATGCCATCAGCATGTGGCCCAATGCTGTGAGAACACTCAATCGTCCTTCAGGTATACAAATAGTTTGTTTGGGTTTCTTCTGGATTTATACAAAGGTTGATTAAAAATAATTATAAAAATATGAAAATTCTGAAAAAAATAAAAACATGATCCGTGGGATACACTACTTCAGTACGGAATTAAAAACGAAAATTGATGTCAAACCAAGGGGCTGCTTTAATAAGCACATGCTATCGCCTTTGTCAAGGATATCAGATATAACTGTTGCATAATAATCCTGCAGGGACACAGTGGATTAAAATGAATAGCAGTCAACTCATTCCCCATACCAACTCATCCCCCATACCAATCAACCCCAGTTCACACCCAGATAGACCGACTTAACCCCAACTTCCGTGAAAGCTTTCCCAACTTATCCCATCAAGGCGTCAATACCTGACCAAGTCATCTCCAGCCAGTGGCCAAGTGTTAACCACTCATCCCTAACTCATGACCATATTGTAGATTGTCTGATCTGTTATAAAGTTAGACCTACGGGCAGCAATTTCGGATACTTTGGGAGTGTAATACAAACATAATTTTTATTAGAAACAATATATTTTATTTAAAAAAATGTTATAACATGTAATAGTTAGACATATTAACATTCAATTAAAAATAGCAAGCCGCATGATTATAAAACATGAAATATACATAAATATATCAGCTATATCTCCTGCAATATCTGATATTTAATATTATAAGTAACCCATAGTCTTAAGGGAAATATAACATTTTTGTGGAAGTAATAAGTGATAATCCCTGAAAACGCTAACTTTTACGGGGAACAGAAAAAAATTGTTATTATAAGTAGCAGTGATAGGCCTAAGTGATAATCCATGAACATGCTGAATTGTGAAATCTGTGAGTGTTCACATGGATGTGTTATATGCGTCGCCCGGTATCGACGCGGATATTCTTCAGCGCTGTTCAAAAATAAAATGAGGATGTGTGATGGTTTTAGGATTTAGAAATTTAGTGCTAGCAATTGTTCTCATAATCACAGTTTATAAAACACATATACTATTATATACTATGAAGTACAATTATAGGTATAACAGTAGATCGAACTGTAGGATAACTAGTGACAACACCTTTCTAATTGACAGTTTTTAAAACACTACTAGAGTCTATATTAATATTACTGACAGATTATATAATATACGTTTTTAAACAATTCTGTTATTATTTTCCTTTTATTAAAACAACGATCTTATAAGGCGTCTTGCCCTAATATGCTTAAATTATATTTTATTCAAGTCAGATTTTAAAACAAATCTTATACATTTAAGTGATCATCATCAAAAATAATCAAATATCATTAACCAGCTCATCCACAAAAGCAACACATCACTAGCACACCCCCAGCCCTCCAACAGCTATCATAGCCGACTTGATCATCCCCAGACCGTCAACACCCATACCAACTCATCCCCTGATATACCGGGGGATGAAATTGTATGAAGGATGAGTTGACTGAACACCACCGTTAAAATAATGTGTCCCTGGTCTGTGAAAAACGGTAGGCCTACTGATTTTAGCCTAATTTGAACTGTGGTGACATTTTTACACACTTGGGGACATGGGGCAAAACCGGTCTGGTAAGCATAGGCTAGACGGGGCACCTGTCTGGCACTCCGTTTCCAGACAGGGAGCTGGATGTTGTTTATAGACTCCATAAATTCAAACAAAATAGCCGCCTTTTATACTGTTCATACCAGCTCGATTCGAATTTTCAATTGTTTCTATTTTCCTGACGTAACCTTAAAAAACTACTAACGATGGCAGCCATACACTTTTTCGGCGTCACAAATTGATTGTACACCACTAGACAGTCAGATGAGGGTGTACAGACATCACACTGGTGCCTCGCCTGTTTTTTTCAATAGGGAGCTAGTCAACCGGGGGCGGGACCGGTTGACAATGTTGACTAAGCATAGGCCTACCCATAGCGGGCCTGTTTCTGAACAAGGACATTTCAAGCTTTATCCTGATATGTTACACTAAATGTTTAATAGGTCGACAAATGGTGAAATCGGCCTTCGATTACATGTGTTTCAATGGGACTGTCATTTGAGGCGGCGTGAGACCATATTCCATATAGTCACAATGTCGCAAAATTTTAGACGCTATCTGCTACAGCTCATTATCAGCAAATTCTCGTAGTGATCGTCTGCTAAAGTTTGTAATAAACTGAATTTAAATGACATTTCGAACAAATTTATAACAACAGTGAATAACTATGTATAGTAAAATATTTTTTCTGTCATTTTGTAATGATATTTTTGTTTAACACTGACGCTAACTGAAGAAAATAATACTTCTTTTGAAACATTTGACATTTGTCATGTGATACTTGCACCGGTTTTTGCGAGATCTTGAATGTGGAGGCTCAGGAATTGTTTAGACGTGGCAAGCACTTTTTTGTTCTACAAAGAACGAAAATAGCAAAATATGGGGCTTTGCAAATGCCCTAAGAAAAAAGTGACGAATCTATTTTGTTTTGAACATCGCGTCAATGTGTGTGAACATTGTCTGGTCTCTAATCATCCTAAGGTAAACTTGCACTGACTCGTCTCGTCGCCTCGCCCTCGCACTGTGACTGTGAGTGTGACTGTCGCAGCCTCGCAGTCGCAGGCTCTTGAGTCAGTGATTAACTGATTAAGTCAGTTATCACTGACAGTGACACTGTGGATGTAAGTGTGACACCCGGAACGGGTCAGGGCTGAAATCTTAGCTAGGCCTGAGGCTGAGCCAGGCTCAGGCTTAGTTACTTAGCCTCTTAGGTAGGCCTACATTCCATACAGACAGTGAGACACAGTCATTTGTGTGAATTTGTGATACACTCTGGTCATTGCAATAAAATACATATTTTTCTCTGTTTGTTTTTTCTTTTTCCTCACTATACCCGCCGTCAGATTAACTTGTATCGCATGTTTTTCCGCCGATTTCTCAGTCAATTCTCAACCAATTTTGATAAAATTTTGCAAGGAGTATTTTCGAGTCACGCTGCCACAACCGTAAAATTTTCATTAAGAAATATTGTATAGCTAAAAGGTTAGACAATTCAGGGCTAAAAACAAACTTTAATTTAACCAGTTTAATGGGTTTATAGAGGGATGTTGTAATTATAAATTTACTACATGTCAAATGGTTTAACTTTTGAACTATATAATATTTTTTGATGAAAATTTGTCTGTAGTCTCTGGAAAATAGTCCTTGCAAAATTTTATCAAAATTGGTTGAGAATTGACTGAGAAATCGGCGAAAAACATGAGATACAAGTTAATCTGACGGCAGTATAACTTGTTATTGGAATTTAGGCTACTGGTAGTACTTCAGTACTGGTAGAAATAAAGCCATCATTGTAGAATTAAAAAAGTTACTTGTTTTGAATGGCACTTTTAGTTTTATGACCTTTTCCGGGGGTACAGAAATGATGCCAGCTCTCACCTTTAAATCCCGTAATTGTTGCAACAACAAGTCCACTGCCCTATGAAAAAGTTCTGGAGGACATTATCAAGACCGTTTTCAACAGAAAAATGTGGGTATCTCTAAGAATTGAGATACTGGGAAGGCTGCACTAGTTTGCCCCGGGTAAAACCTGGGTGAAGTTTTGTTTGCCTGCCCTGCACTTCCTCATGGGGCGCTCCGAGGGTAAAAATGGAAACTTTCATAGCTTTACATAGCTTTCATAGCTATACATGGATTCTCATCCTTATATCATGTTAAGGATGAGAATCCATCAAAAATGTTCTTTTTCCATGACCGTGGACTTAAAGAAAAACAAAAAAAACAAAATTTCTGATTGTTATGTGGTATATTTGCTCTGCTACAGTATTGCGGGGCACTCATTGGGTGCCCTGATGCAGGGTCCTGTCCAGAGATTGGTTAGTGGTGGGCGGTCTAGACACCAAAATGTCAATTTTTATACTACAGCCATGTTTTTCACTCAAAATACTCAGTTTTCGATGTTTTTTCAACTGTTGTGGTGGGCGGCGTGTCAGAGTGCTGGGTCCGGCCGCCAAGCAACTCCCACTGTAGGAAGAAAGCTGCTGATGTTTCTTAAAACCTGATATCTACAGATAGCACATGTATCCCAGTAGTTTTATTCAGCTGGTTCAAAAAGTTCGCGTGTCTGGGCGATGTTTTGGATTCTGTATCCCTGCCCGAATTGCAAGATTAAGGCCACATCTTTTAGCTATATATAAATTATCTCAAGATTCTGCCAGAATGCACCATTTTAAGACTTGACCTAAAATAATTTAGTGGCATACCCTTGAACCCCCCTAGGACATGTAGGACCGTGCGTCTCCGGCGCGCTCGCTTTGGGCATCACTGGTTCACAACACAAACCAGGGCTCGACAAATTTGGTCAGGAAGTGGTACTGGGCTACCAGTAGAGCTGAGCTGGTAGCCCGGAAATAAAACTGGTGGTCCTGTTCCCTACTTAAATTAGGCTGACCCAGTGAAACAGTGGGGACACTGAGGGAAGGGAGGTGTGGATTAAAATACATAGTGAATCATTTATTATGATGTTGAAAGAAAATAGGCGCAAAAATAAAGCTTTGATAGTGTTAGGCCACACAAATTTATTTACTGGTACTTGTTTTACAGATTCACCGCCGAAAATATAAAAAAATAGAAAAAAATGAAATTTCCATAATTTTATTTTTTTGTCGTGTGGATGTATTCATTTTAAGGTTAAAAAAATTGAAAATTGTTTCTTTCTTAGTGTGCCAATGCAATAATAAACAGTCAATACTTAAGTTGTCAGTCTGACACAACTCAACATGCAGCCAGGTGCCGACATCAGGTGTGAAAAATAGCTGCGACACTTCAAGGCTGACACTGAGCACGCTATGGCTATATTACACTCTTAGTCTAACTCAACCCGAAACACCTGAATTGATCGATAATACATTGTCAACTAAGAATTAAAAAACAAATGTTATGGATGTATTCTCATTGAGATATTCAATGGCAAACAGGCAGTGTCAACTCTGGGACGGTATCTTCATTGTTGACCCATCATTGAAGTTGAAGACACACACAGACGCTATCTTCGCGTGTAGGCACTGTATGCACGTGAATGTGGTCGACGAGAGACGTTGGGGCAGTGTCGTTCTAATGCTGGGCCACCATCGTCAATGGTGACCTACATTGGACGGCATCGGCTTGGCGTCTATTGGTGGTGTGTGCATATCCCGTCCTACACTTAGATCTGACACACAGCGCTTGGCTTGTTGTGCAGTTATCCAGCTGGCTACGGTGGCGTGTGTTTTGCTATTCATTCACGTCTTATCTCTCTCAGTTTGTTCAGGGCCACCTTCTCTTATATCTCCTCAACACTGACACTCCCTTTATTAGTGAAAATATTGCATTTTCTTGCATTTTTAGGAAAAAGTGAAGCTAACACCCCTTTTTTCAGCCAAAATGTGGTTTACGCCCCGTCCTCTTGCACATTCTGGATTTGCACTGTACATCACAGTCAATACAATAGCCCTGAATACAAGGCCATTCAGCCCAAGCTGTATAACCTTGAATCCACCTATAGAGTATATCCTGGGTTTCAGCTGTAGGCCTATGCCTGTACGGTCACAGGCTCGGAGGTCTTAAGGGTGCCGATCGGCGACAATGATTCATTGAACATCAAGGCTGGCAATGTTTGGGCTTTTTTTAGTCCAAAATACACATTTTTGCTCTATAAAAATAAAAAAAATAATGTTCAAGATAACTTTATTTTCACATCTCGCGACAAATTTTCCCAATTTAAATACACTTGAAGTTGTGGGCCTGGCTACCGTAGCTAGACACAAATTTAAGTGTCTGAAAATTTAAATAAATTCACTTAGCAGGATAAAGGTTATGTGATTGGTACATTGTCTCGCTTGGGGATAGGTAGGCCTATATGGGCGATTTCATTGTATACAATTGTATACTACAATACATGGGGTGGGAGCTGGTACTTGCGGGGTATACACCAGTGCGGGGTATCTATGGTCACCTTCAATTGTTGTTGAATTTACCCCTCTGCGGGCTATATACCGCGGCGTGATATACATCGGAAGATACAGTATACAGTCCAGTCACAGTGTTCAGCACATGCTGCGATATCGCGTCAATTACGCACTTAAGAGGTCAAATGTCTCCTTTTTTCCCAGGATAGGGCTTAAAAAAAATAATTGTTGGTTTCCGATTGCCGACCGACCCTTGCCGCTGTTTGCAACTCATTAAATTTTATGCCTGTCAAAAATATGAAATAAAATATTGCCGACCGTCCTTCGTTAAACGGTTAGGCTACAGCAAAAGTCTTTGCAATCTCCTTACAAGAAAACGTGTCCGTTTATTAGCAGCGGCAAACTCGGCGATCGTCATGTGTTTTTTGCTTGTTTTGGATAGCTTGCCTCGCATAAGGCTGCCAGGGCCTTTCGTCATTGTTGATCTGTCACTAGGCCCATGTCCCGGCAAGGATCAAAAGTATCGCGTGATTGTTTACAAAATGAAAAAACGAAACAGCTCACTTCCGACGTGCTCACGCGCACGCGCACTGACGGCTGTTCATTGCGGCCGCCTCACCAGTGCTCACTGCATGACGATGTCTCAAATTCTAATTAATAGCGGCAACCACTATGGCTGAACTAAGTAATAGCCATGTGAATCTTTCAATTTTTAAACTGAAGAAATATCATACTAAAATCTTCTTTATATCAACAACTATTTCATTATTCAAATCAAATTAAAACTAGGCTACTTGTTTGCCACAGGATTCAGCGCGGCGTTGATTGTGAAAGATCGACATCTCAAGATCCCAAGATCAGAAAAAATCCAGCAACATCATTTCAACGGCATCTACAGTGGCTTTATATTGGAAAAAAACGATTTTGTGTTTTAGTCACTGGGTGACACGCCAGACTTTGGCTGACAAGCATGCATGTGCTGATCAGAAATGTGTGTACACTGTAACATCACTAGCATGTGTAAGCCAGAATTTATAACATAGCGGTACACACGTGACAGTAGGGGGCCTATGCTACACACTCTTAAAGTAGGCCCACTCTGATTGTTGCTCAGTCATGAATATAATCGTAGTCAAATGTTGTTATCAAGGGCCTATAAATATGTTTTTTTCTGGGAAAACTGATGTTATTGACTACGCAAAATCACAAGGTTCGACAAAATTAACTGTGACTGGGCAATTTGTGCAGATTGATTCTGTATGGGTCTGCCCATAACGATGTCAGCTAATTAAACCTCTCATTTCAATTCGGGTTTTAATCTTTTAACTCTTAAATCGTATCCATGTTTGCAAAAAATTGAGGAGAAGTAATGTAGAAAAATAAAATAAAATAATTTTCCTACCTACCCTGAATAAATTTTAGAAAAAAAATAATATCAAGAAAAAAAATAAAATAAATTTGCTACCTACCCTGTTTTATTTTCACAACCAATCGGAACCCAACAATTATTTTTCTTAGGCCTAGTGAGACAAATGCCCCCACCTATATCTTGTCTGTGCTGAACACTGCAGTCATATTGTGTTCATGTTTTTACACATATTCCAGTCATATTGTATTCATGTTGTTTAAACATAGTTCAGCTGTAATAATCTGTGTTTCTTTTTTACAGTGTATAGTCCAGTCATATTTACAATGGCTACAGGACAGCGATTATGACCCTAATTGTCGTTTATGTGGAAAAAGCCTCGGCGAAGAATCCAGTGGAGAATGCTCCAGACTGACATGCTATGGTAAGGTATTAACCCTTCAAGCGCTGAAAGTTTTTGCATAAGCCATGGAGAACAAAGGGTCTTTTTCAATTTGAAACCATCATGAATGTCTTAGTTATATTTTTCTGATTCATTTGAATACCTGTGTTATAGGTCTACAGCCATTAGAAATATGGTAACTCTTACAGTGCGGAGGTCGACTCTACAGACGTCAGATATTCTGACAACTAAAGTCTGTCCCCGCGCTGTAAGAGTAAAAAGCAAATGTTTTACAGATAATGATTTGTAATGTACACTATCAATTGTATTGTATATATATATACGATCCTACAAGATTTAATGATACATATGATAACATATTATTATAGATATATAATCAGTTTGCACATTTATGCTTGTTTAGTTAAGAAAAATCTTGCATTACAGTACTCCTTTTTAGCGCAGGAACCAACTTTAGACATCAGAATCTGACGTCTATATACGTCAGTTTCTGACATCTAAAGACGATGTCACTTTCTGACCTCTAAAGACTGTCCCAACACTGAAAGAATTACAAAAATATAATTGCCGTAGACCCGTAACATAGGTATTCAAATGAAGCTGAAAGAGTTAACTAAGACATTTCTGATCATTTCAAGTTGAAAAAACCCCTTGTTCTCCAAGGTTTATATAAAAGTATTTTATTTTAGTTGTAACGGTTGAAAAACTGCTTTGCGATATATTTTTTGATACATTTGATTGCTTATCGCTGAGTTCTAATCATTTTAATTTTATTGGACTGTTGATGAGTTTAATTTTTACTGAAATTCAATTTGGGTGTACTCTTGACATTTAAATGTGAAACTCAGATGTGGGGCAGGATGATATATTATTAGATTAAAATGATATTTTTCAGAGTTTGGATGCTATGTTTTAGATGTGTTCCATTGGAGTTGTCTTGACAGCTATGCTCGTAGATTGCCTGCTAACACAGCGCCCGCCGGCTACACATGCCCCGCCTGTAAACAGGGCATATTCCCGAGCAGTAACGCCAGCTCCCCTGTGGCCACCGCCCTCAGAGATCTACTCTCAACTGTCAACTGGGCCAGGGCCGGACTGGGACTTCCTCTGGTAAGTCTACCCAGCAAGCACTGCTGGTTTTATGCTGGGCCAGTGTTGCAGAAGCTGGTGGCAGGTCCAGCATTGAGCCAGCATTGGTCTTTTCACTACCCCTCGGCCCATTGGGCTACTACACCAACATGATGCAACAGATTGAATTCATAATTCATACAAACATTCAACCCCTCCCAGCAATTTTTTTTCCCCGAGGTTAAGGTCATAGGTCAAGGTAAAAAATTATAAAAAATTCCTTGTTATTGCGATAGCTTGAAAACTAATTATTGGATTTCTCCAATTTTACCCATGAGTATGGAGATGACCTAATTAGATTTTCAGCTTTCCACAGAGTATCAAAATGGCCGCCACCTGGCGACTACATTTTTTTTCAGAATTCCCTTGAAACCTGGTATACTGTACATGTAGATCCGGTAATTTCCGCGTCTTTAAATTTTCACGAATTTCTTATTTTGGGACTTTTCACGAAGTTTAGAATTCACACATTTTCATTTTTCTTCAGTAGAGCTATTATAAAAATAATTTTTCATGAGATTCTTAAATTCACGAATTTGTCCTTGCGAAATTTGCATAGCTTTTCGAGGTCTGCGAGCATTGTCCGTTTTCATGTGAGACAAAAAACGAGGCTTCGTCAGCCATTTTGATTTATCAATTTTAATAAATCATTTGTATTTTCATGCCTTGAAACCTGGCATATTTTGTTTTTTTCCAGTATACACATTTTGGAGATTTTCTCTTCCATATTGGCCTATCAACTTTTTTTTACATTTCACTCTTACTGCAAACTTACTTCAAAATCATGATGATGTCTTGAGCACCATTTATTAAAATTACTGCAGGCATTTACATGCTTGACTGCTAAATGGAAATGTTTTTGTTGCAGTTCATGAAATTTTCAAAAAATGAAAGCTATAAATTCAAAATTAGGATCGAGAGATGCATTGATTCTCATTTGATAGCAAAAACACACTCCTAGTTTATCATTTATTTTATCTTTTTTTTCAGATTGAGGAAGTGACACGTTCGGACTCTGGCGATGGAGCGGAATCTGGCCAGCACCCCACACACATTCCGGCAGATGTGGCTTCGACGACAGCAGCTTACAACGCCATGCCTCAGCAAGGATTCGCCCAGCAAATACAGACGGGTATCGCAAACTCCAATATGCAGACGCCCAGCACGTCACAACATTCTGTAGTAAACGTCAGCGACACGGCGGCTTATTCCAGAGCCACAGACAAACCTGATGGCTTTCTAGGTAATAGTCTGAATCAACGCTTATTGGAATCATCATAAATGTCCTAGTCAGCTCTTTCGACTTCATTTGAATAACTATGTTATGGGTCTACAACACTGTGTAAGCCGTCTTTTGGACGAGTATAAAGTCAAAATGACGGGCAGCAATTGTCCAAATTACACTACAAAAGAGGAAATTCACGGGTAGTTATGCAAAAATTGGGGAAAAAACACGGGCATTTTTCTAATCCCAGCTAAGACAGTGGTCTACAACCATTATAAATATTTTATTTCTTTCAGCGCAGGGATCGTCTTTATACTTCAGAATGTGACGTCTAAAGATGTAAGATTCTGACGTCTGCAAGGTGTTCTTGTGCTGCTGAATTGTTTGTTTCTATTTTTCATTCATTTGAAGCTGGAATTGCTGACGCAATTTCCAGCTTCAAATTAATGAAAAATATTTATATTTATGAAAAGATAGACATCTCCAATATCATGAATATTGAATTATCGGATTAACTAAACTGAGCATCTATTAAAACACTTTTTCAAATTTATTGATATTTCTATAACATGATTGAAATCGTATATATTCGTTTCCTGCAGCATGAGGGTTATCACTTGCGCAGCGGGAATTGTGCACAGCTAGGGACAAGAAACATTGCAGAGGGAGTATTAGGGGCGGACCATTTAATACCAAGGGGGTGTGTGGTTTTTCTTCCTGACCAAACTTTTTTTCTTCTAACAAAATTACCACTTTCTCCCCTGATCAAAAACAAACAATTTTTTCTTGAGATGTCACAGACAAATTTTTTTTCCAGGAAATATTTGACTGAGCGAAGGATTGTTTCTTCTTTTGCAGTTCCCGGCAGATTTGGTACGATCTGCTGGCTGTCAACAATCTATTTTTTTCTCACACATAAATGAACAAGCTGTTGTGAACAAATAATTTTTCCGAAAGAAACATACCCCCCCCCCCCAGCCCGTATTTAAGCCTTGTATATTATCGTCCCCTTGGAGTTAGAGGATACTAAGCTGCCACTTTGTCGATATTGGTGCTCAAATTAAACAAGTATGTAATAATTTCCAGCCACTTGAAGTTGTGTGTCGCCGTAGCGAGACACAACTTCAGGTGAGTGAAAATTTAAATGGATTAACTTTATGAGGGGTTAATTTACTAAACATGATTTCTATTTTTTGGTGATTATTGTATGTTGAAGTGACTGGCGTGGATCTAACTTTTTATCACAGACTGATGAAAATATCGTGATAATTTGCCATTATTTCTGCAGAGCTGTCGAAGCAGTGGAACACAGTGGGTGGAGCAGCCAAAGATCATGATGAAGACAAATACCGCAGACGACCGGCCATGCAGTGGCTCTCCAGATGGTTCAAGTCAGTAGATCTTATTCTTTACATAAGTCATCATTTGACAAAAAACAAAATTTGCTTTTTTTAGCCCATATCATGCATATTGACCATTCTCGCAACTTGTAGGATCCCTTGGATTTATAGTTAATGATGGTAAATAAAAACGCCCCCCCCCCCCATCATTAAAACATTGTTCTCATCTGAGCCTAGTCTCTAACCTCTCCATCCAAAATTCTGGACAAATTAAGTTCGGGGACCGTCTTTATACTTTAGAATCTGATGTCTACAGACGTCAGATTCTGACAAAAGACGATCCCTGTGCTAGAAGAATTAATTTTTTTATAATTTTTGTGAACCCATAACACAGGTATTCAAATTAATCAGAAACAGCCAACTAAGACAAATTATGATGATTTCAAATTGAAATAAACCCTTTGGTGTCCATAATTTATACAAAATTAATTCAGCGTTATAAGGGTTGAAGATAATTGTCACATATATTTTAACCCTTTCACCACTGAAGCCCGTTTTTATGTGCTGAATGCTATGGCATTCAGCAAATAAAAACGGGCTTCAGTGGTGAAAGGGTTAATCCATTCCGTGAAAATTGACATGCTAAAACTATTGTGTTGAAAATGAGGTCAGTTTGGATGAAATATGCTGCTTTGTGATGGTTTAACCCTTTGCCTGCTGATCATAACAATAGTCGTTTGTGCTCAGTTTTACTAGCTGATTACTGTGGCTAAATTACAGTTTTGGGGAATAAAATTTGTGTTTAAGAATGAAGATTTGCAAATGTTTGGTTTCAAATTAAACAAATATGAGTAATTTTCACCCACTTGAAGTTGTTGGTCGCGGTAGCGAGACACAACTTACAGTAGATAAAAATTTTAATAGATTAACTTGGCAGGATGTGGGTTTTTGCAGAAGAATTCTGAGATTTGTTAACTATTACCATATGTTGCCTGGGTAAATCTGAGTGAAAATCATAATTTCTCATGTAATTCTCATTAACCCTTGCGGTCTAAATTACATAATATAAATTTTCAACCACTTGAAGTTATGTCCTGCTAATGGATGTCATTTCTAGAGCACATGTTTTAACCTCTTTAATGCCGGGGTGGACTTTAGACATTAAAATCTGACTTAGCTGCTCTGAAAGAATTAAATAATTATAATTGTTGTAGACTAATAACATGGGTGTTCAAATAAAGCGGAAAGAGCTGACTAGACATTTATGATGATCTCAAATTGAAAAAAACCTTTGGTCTATTTTTTTTAAAAATATTTTGGTGCTGTATAGGTTGAGGTCACACAGAGAAAAAAGAAAACCGCTATTTGAAAATAAATCATAGATTATTTGTATATATTATTTTGTGTTTTCAGTATTCTCATTTTGAGTTACTAATTTGTGTTTATTTTTTATCTCAGATCTCGTGTTGACGTCACACAGAGGAGAGACCCAAACGCCCGGATGAAGCGTCTGATTATTCTGTTAGTGCTTGTCTTCCTCGGACTCTTTACACTCGTCATCATCTTTATGAAATTAGGACGATCGTCCGCAGATACTGATCCCTTCCTAGACCCGATGGCTAATCCTAATATTAGAGTACAGGAATCTTAATCGGTGTGAATGGGGAAAAACCCTTAGAACTCAATCCTAATGTCAGAGGACAAGAGTGCGGGGATCGACTGTAGTCATTAGAATCTGATGTTTGTAGATCTTTGATCTCTATGGTTGTTTTAAAATATTCAGTGCTTTAAGGGTTAATCAGTGTAAACGGAAAAAATAACCCTTAGAGCTCAGAACTCAATCCTAATTTTGTTCAGTTTGCTCGATTTTTATCAAAATTTTTCTCTGGTCATTTTGTTATCTTCCCCCAACATCCCTGAAAATTTAGTGGATTTTTTTATGTATTATCAAAATTATACCATTTGGCATGTGATAAATTTTCAAAATTACAGCTCTTTTTAACACTATTAACGTGAAACAAGAATTCTATTACATGCCAAGTGGTCTAATATACACAACAAAATTCCACCAAATTTTCTGGGATGTTAGGGGAAGATGAAAAAATGATCCGAAAAAAAATTTCTCACAAAATTTTCAACAGTGACTGAGCAAATTGAAAAAAGGCTGCTCCCAGGATCTGGTGAAACAGACTGTAGTCGACATCAGGATTAAAACGCAAAATGACAACTATAGTTGACATCAGAGATCTAAGGGTTAAAACGCAGAGTGAATAATAGTGATTTAGGTGTTGAAACACAAAGAGACAATTATAGCTGACATCAGTGCTGTGAGGGTTTAAAACGCAGAAAGACAACAATAGGCGACATCAGTGATCTGAGCGTTAATAAAAATCAGTGCTCTAAGGGTTAAAATGCAGGGAGACAGCTATAGTCGACATCAGAGATCTACTTGGGGTTGAAACACAGAATGACATCAGTGCTGTAGAACTTAAATGATTGGTGTACATATTGACTTTGTAATAGGAATCATCTATTGATGGCTGGAACAAAGAAAGACAATGTATGAAAATGTTTAACTTGCATCTGTGTATATATATATATTATATTATATATTTATATAAATAATTAAATGTTTATATAAATATATATAGGCATTATATATCATTAATAACAATTATTTCACAATAGATTTGATCTTCCTTTGGACAAGAAAAATTTGCTTTTTGGAGGCCTGTTAAATTCTTTGTCTTGAGTATTAAGATCTATTTTCTCACCATTCAATGTAGGAAATGTAGCGGTTTTTTGTAGCTCAAACTGAACAAAACTAACAAATTACAAGTTTTCCACATGTTTGATTTTTAGAAACGGTGATATAGTTGTTGGTGACAATGCACAGGCGTGGTAAAATCCAGAGCTATAATCACGATAACTGATATATGACCTGTTAAACATCAATCACAATCAAAGACATTTTAACCTTTAAAATTCTAATTACATCCAACAACAGAATTTGGAGAATAAAATTGTGGTGAATTTTTTTTTTTTAAACTTTTTCAGCACTTTTGATGGCAGAATCTGACATTGATAGTCGATCCTCGCACTGAAAGAATGGAAAATTTATGGTGATTGCTGATAATATTTATGGACTCATTGCACATGTATTCAAAGAAGCGGAAATAGCTAACTAAGACATTTATGATGATTTCAAATTGACAAAAAATCCCTCGATCTCCATGGTTTATACAAAAATATTTCAGCGCTTCAAGGGTTAGTTTAAAAATATTTGTGTTAGCAATTTCAGCCTTAAATGAAATATAAAAGGAAGCGAACAATTCTAGGGTTAAAATTAATGTTCGACAAGTAAGAATATTTTTTTGTTGTAAGTTCAACAATTGCCAGTAATTTTTTATATGCTTGGATTTGTGTGACACAATTTCGATTTGGTAGAAATTGTGTTGAGTTAACCCTTTCAGGCCTGAATGCACCATTGTCATCTTCATCCACTACAAGCTGCGAATTGCTGTTGCAATTCTCGACTTGTAGTGGATAAAGATGATTTGATGTGGTGTTAAATTGCCATGTATTGGTAAACCAGTTTCATGGAAAATTAAGTATGTTTTCAGATGTGATGATGCTTTAATGCATCGTGACGGCTTAAATGGCTAATTTAATATTTTAAGAGTGAATTGCTAGTGCTTCTTCACAGCATTGGATCAATCAGTTGAAGTGCAGTACTGCACATATTGAATGTCCTTTGAAAATTCCCCGATATGACTCGTTTGTGGAAAATTCCACTAGGTAATTATTTCAGTGAAATTTGCTAATTGGAATTGCAATTCGTAAGGTCTTGGTGGACTTATGTATAGATATGGCTGTGAAGTATGTGGTGTGATTACAATGGATAAATTTCACCCAGAAAATTAGGTTTCAGTAAATTTCCCTAAAACTTTTTTTTGCTAAAACTAACGGATTTTAGAAGGAAAATATCCATTAAACTTTTGCAAATATATGATATATGATATGATAAATTTTTCACTCACTTCAAGGCATATTTATCTACTACAAGTTGAGAATTGCGACAGCAATTCGCGGCTCGTAAAGGATGAAGATAACAGTGATAAATTCAGGCTTTAAAGGGTTAAGTAATTTTCCTGTAAATTTCCCCAGGGCAATATCAGCAGTAACCTATTGCATGCATTCTCAGTAAAATCATCCCAATATCTATAACTTTTAGATATAATAGCTGGTGAAAGTTATCCTCTCTTCAATTTTGATAGCTGCTAGGTAAATTTAATTTGATTATTTATGTATTTATACATAGTTTATTTTTTGTTGTATTGTTTTAATATGTACAGTGCGAGTCGGAAAATGTTGATAAATTATTTTGAAACAAATTTTCAAACAGCCTTACGGTTAAAATTGATGAAAACAGCTGTGGAATGAAAACAATCTAAATTGTTTTTAGTTATTGTCGGAAGAAGCCTTATTGAAATGAATGAGCTGGTACTGATTTTCAATATCAATAAGAAACACAACCAATTTATTAATCATTTTTAGCTGCTTATTGTAACTACAGGAATTATGTGAGAAATCTTAATCTTTTAAAGCCTCTTCTGATTCTGAAGGTTTGAATTGTCTCCAGCATTGTTATATGGCATTACATGGATTACGTTTACAAATAACAAATGGTGTCTCAGCTGATTAAATGAAGGTCTCTCTTATTTTACTTTCTCACCCTCTGTAGATTCGTCATGCAGGTACTCTTTCTAACATGGTGTCATGTGTGATACTTTTTCTAACATGGTGTCCTGCTTTCTAATGAGCCGTCATCAAACGCATATGACGACCATTTTTAGCTATTTTAAGTGTTCTATTTTTCGCTCAAGTCTTCTATGAATAGCTGCTTGTACCACCTTGCAAACACATGTACGAATTGAGATCCATTTAGTGTGTACCTAAAGTGAAATAGATTTCTGCTCACAAAATATCGGCATGAATATGGGCACTTTTGTTGATTTTATTTCAACATGGATAAACCTACTGCGTCAAAAAAGTTCTGAAAATACATTATTATCCAATAAATCAAACCATTATTTTACCTTCTCAAATATTGGCATCCAAATCTATGATATTCAACAAAGTATTTTGAAAAGTGTCCTGCTTTTTATCAATTTCATTTTAGAGATGTCCTGCTTTCTAAGAAAAATAAGAGCAAGCAGGACACTTTCTCAATATACTTTGCTGGTTATTGTCACAGAATATCTAAGCAAACTCTGAATTATAGGTCGCAATACGCGCTTGCTGACGACTCATCAGAAAGCAGGACACCATGTTAGAAAAAGTATCATGCATGACACCATGTTATTTACATGACAAGTCTACAGAGGGTTTTTTGTCATTGCTGGCTAAAATCACCAGTCTCAACCTCGTTATCAGAGAACATTTGTTATTACAGTCGTGCCTTTTTTATGGGAGACAACCCCCATAACACAGAAAAGGTGGTCTGAGGGTCTTCTATAGCAGTTTTTTTTTTAAATTCTATTCTGAGGTGCCAGTTTGTTGCCTCCTATGACAGGTTGGTCATAGGGTGGTCTCCTATGGCAGGTTGTCATAGGATGATATCCTAGGCAGGTCACTCGCCCATTGCAGGTCCGTCTCCCATAAGGGTGGTCTCCTATGGCAGGTTGTCATAGGATGATATCCTAGGCAGGTCACTCGCCCATTGCAGGTCCGTCTCCCATAAGGGTGGTCTCCTATGGCAGGTTGTCATAGGATGATATCCTAGGCAGGTCACTCGCCCATTGCAGGTCCGTCTCCCATAAGGGTGGTCTCCTATGGCAGGTTGTCATAGGATGATATCCTAGGCAGGTCACTCGCCCATTGCAGGTCGGTCTCCCATAAGGGTGGTCTCCTATGGCAGGTTGTCATAGGATGATATCCTAGGCAGGTCACTCGCCCATTGCAGGTCCGTCTCCCATAAGGGTGGTCTCCTATGGCAGGTTGTCATAGGATGATATCCTAGGCAGGTCACTCGCCCATTGCAGGTCCGTCTCCCATAAGGGTGGTCTCCTATGGCAGGTTGTCATAGGATGATATCCTAGGCAGGTCACTCGCCCTTTGCAGGTCGGTCTCCCATAAGGGTGGTCTCCTATGGCAGCTTGTCATAGGATGATATCCTAGGCAGGTCACTCGCCCATTGCAGGTCCGTCTCCCATAAGGGTGGTCTCCTATGGCAGGTTGTCATAGGATGATATCCTAGGCAGGTCACTCGCCCATTGCAGGTCCGTCTCCCATAAGGGTGGTCTCCTATGGCAGCTTGTCATAGGATGATATCCTAGGCAGGTCACTCGCCCATTGCAGGTCCGTCTCCCATAAGGGTGGTCTCCTATGGCAGGTTGTCATAGGATGATATCCTAGGCAGGTCACTCGCCCATTGCAGGTCCGTCTCCCATAAGGGTGGTCTCCTATGGCAGGTTGTCATAGGATGATATCCTAGGCAGGTCACTCGCCCATTGCAGGTCCGTCTCCCATAAGGGTGGTCTCCTATGGCAGGTTGTCATAGGATGATATCCTAGGTAGGTCACTCGCCCATTGCAGGTCCGTCTCCCTTAAGGAAGATCTCCCATGGCAAGGAGGTCTCCCATATCAGGTCATCTGTTATAGCAGTTGTGATCATTATGACTCAAATGTGCGAATCATTTTCGTGACTTCAACATCACTATATTTTAAAGATTCATACACTGCCTTGAAAACCTTGAAAAACATTGATTTTGATCTCAAGGCCTGGAATGCATTGGAATTGAAGAATAATCTCCCCTCAGTGGCATTTATATACCTTTAATTATAACGGTGAGCCTACATCTAAGATTGTATAAACGTAATATTATGTACAGGGGCTCCTCCAACAGTTCCTACTGTATGTCGGTATCATTTTGTAAATATTGTATATAAAACTATTACATTTTGTTTGTGTAAATAAAAATGGGAATGACACAACAACCATGAGCAGATTACAACAATGTTCGGCTAATGTTGATCATATTAAGGTTTGTAAGGATCATTATGTTGTTTATTTATTAATGCCACAACTCAATTCTCAGCTTCATATGAAATAAACACAATTGAAAAACTGTATCTTCTTTCTTCATTTTTCTCCACAAGTTTAGCAATACATGGGTATATATAGTCTATATACATATGTACATATATATATATATAAATATGATTTTTTTTTATAGAAATCATTGGATCAGTGTCTGCCAAAACAGACTGGACTGACACTGAATTGACCTACCGTAATATACTTTTGTTTCGCGTGGAATTAATTTTTGCGCGTTTCGCGCAAGGACCGTGAGCGCGAAATCATATTCCAAGCGAAATAGTGTTCACCACATTAGTGTTTCGTGAATTTTGGGACTGGGTTTTAAAGAGTGTGACTGCCGCTGTGAAAGTTAAGTCCTAGGGTTTATATTTAACTGACTGAATGACAACGACTGAATGACAACATGTGAAATATATTTTTATTATGACCAAAAAACACAAATTGGTACTAATATTTTTTGTTGTATTCCCATTTTAAACCTGCTTGTACCGTGTCTGTACTTGTCTGTGTGATTTCTTCGATGGCTGATATTAACCAGAGGGCATGAATGGGTTTAATGATAGATGTCTTGATATCAGTGTTGATCTTTTCTATGTCAAGTTGAGGGGTGCATGATGACCCAGCAAACACCAAACGTTGATCCAGCGTCGAAAATAGTGGACCAGAATTTCACTAATACTGGATCAACGCCTTGTGTTCACTAGGGACAGACTCAATGTTGTTAGGAGAGTTGTGGACGCGTTTCTTGACATGTGTTTTTCTAAGAATTTGAGGTAAGTGACATAGACACTAGTTACCCCCAAATCTATGCAAGTATTACACAAATATATGCACAGATATAGGTATTTCTAAATCCCCACAATCAAACAGATACGATGAGCTATTAAAAAAAAATTAAAGCTAAAAATATATAGACATATTTCACTGAAACGACACAGTAAATCAGCAGCAGGATAATAATTGAATAAATGATAACCTGTTGGATTGATAGGGTTGATGAGGGGATTGTAAGCGCAAAGCCACCACCACTTCTCTCACCTGTTGTAAACCATGACGTTGACAGCCAGCAAAATGATGAACTGTCACAAATTAGTACATTGGAGTCTTCAGCTGTCAGCACCACCGAGGATATGCCACACCAATCGCCTGTCAACACCTCTGGTAGAGTGAATAAGCTACAACATGTACAGTGTCCAGGTGATTCGTCGCTAGATTTGATACATGCTGACAGTGTAACTACCAAAGACACAGTGCAGGAATACAACAGTGACGCTTCTTCTCTTCGTGTGGCACCAAACTGTGAACACTGTAAAAATCTACAAGACTATATTACCATCTGCGAAGAGGCTGCAAGCACACTACGCCAAGAAATAGCACAACTGAAACAACAAGCAAGTTCAACACGACCACCTGCCACACCGACACAACCACCTGCCACACAACCAAAAACAACAAAAGGGCGCATCAAGAAAACCCAGAAGCCTAAGATCTCATTCGTTGGTGATTCTAATGCCCGGAATCTATGTAGACACTTGGATAGCACTAAAACAGACAATGCAGTGTGGGTTAACGCCGGCTGCAAAATAGAAGATGTGAACTCACGGGTGCATCATATGATTAAAGACAATGACATTGGTGTTATACACCTTGGGACAGATAGAAAACAATCTGTTAAAATTAATGCGACATATTCAAGAGAAATATGCAACACACATGGCGTTCCATAAGGCTCTATATTGGGTCCCTTACATTTCTTAGTTTATATTAACGACCTTCCATTAGAAAATGCATCATTATTTGCAGATGATTCAAAAATTACTGTCCGTGGCAAAGAGATACACTTTGTCAAGGAACATTTATGTAATGAAGCAGTACGTACGAGCAACTGGGGCTATGAAAATGGCATGGCTTTAAGTTTTGAAAAAACCAAAGCAATGTTAATCCTATCAAAAGCAAAAGAATCACGTTTAGCTGAAACTGAAATAGACATCAACATAAATATTAACGGCACACAAATAAAAAATAGCAAACAAAAAAAACTCCTAAGTGTGCTTATCGATAATAACTTAACGTGGCATAGTCAAGTAAAAAAAGTTAAACAAACAATTGCTTTCAAGCTGTCTATTCGCAGAAAAATAAGACATTATTTACCTGCAAAGACCCGTATTTTGTATTATAACTACTATATTAAACCACACCTACAATATTGCTGCACTATATGGGGACAATGTAACAAAACTGACATATATTCAATAATAAAATTGCAAAAACAGGCCGCATGCCTTATTCTGGATGCAGATAAGTATTCCCCATCTAGTCCTCTGTTCGATCAACTTGAATGGGAAACTTTTGATAAAATTGTTCAGGAAAAACCGGCCACAATGGTATTCAAAGCTCTAAACACCCTTACCCCTGATTATATATCTAATTTATTTAAACCAACATGCACAAACACAAATCATTCTTTAAGATCAAAAACAAGCAATAAACTCCATGTACCAGCAGCTCATCACAAAAGCCTTAGGTTTAATGGTCCAAAAATCTGGAATTCTCTATTCTATGAAGCACGCAAAGCAACAACAGTAAAAGAATTCGTACGCGAATACAAAAACGGAAATAAAAAATAGTTACAATATACATATATCAGATTTGTAATTATTGTGTTTGAAATAATATATATGTTGTCTGCAATTGTGCTTTAATTGCACTCTCAAATGTAATTTATGTATGTGTATTTGTAGTTGTCATGTTTACAATGTAGATACTGTATATATATATATATATGTATGTATATATATGTGTATGTATATGTATATATATTTATATGTATGTATATATGTATATATGTATATATATGTATGTATGTATATGTATATATATTATATCAATACCATACATTATTTTATAAGTTATGTAATATGAGGTTAGGTACTGAGTTATATAAATATACCTCAATATAAACAATGTCCAAGTATGTTTTATTTTCTCAATTATGTTCATGTATACAAATCAATCATGTAAATTGTTTTACTTCAAAATGATCACTTCTTCTGTAGATGTTTGTAAAATTATATGTTGCTGCCAAATAGATTGTCAGATTTACCATGTACACGAATTTAAATATCTGCTATTATTACTATTTTATATTATATAAGTAAATGAATCATACGAGTTATGTATATATTATTATATTATTTAAATAGATGTATATCGATGTATGTTTTTTAATGTTTATGTATGAGGGCCCCACGGCGGATGAGCTATGCTCAGTGGGTTGGTACATACATGTATGTATGTTTTTAATTTTTTTTGATTTTGTACGTTGTTGTATATACCTGTACCCTCGCTAAATAAAGACCTTATTATTATTATTATTATTATTATTATATTAGCCTCAAGGGTCGTCATCCCACCTCCAGTTAATTGGTGACCATACCATTATGTTGACTGACGACGCTGCGTCATAGTGATTACTAGTCGGGAAGGGTGATGACATTTGTTACGGTGCGATAACAATTGCATGTCCCCAGGACAAAAAATTAAACTTCAAAAATCATTTTTGCGCGAAATTAAAAGACCGCAAATTGGTTTAGCGCGAAAATACATACCCGCGAAATAAAAGTATATTACAGTAAATGCAGTACACAATTATAATTTAAAGTTGAGCTGTCCAACTTATCAACACACTTTTCATTTCTGTGAATACCCTTCTATGCAGTCAATTGTAATTTAGCTGTTGGTAAGGGCCAACCTCCCGAGCAGTCACAGTCAAAGAACAAATAGTGGCATAGCGTCTCGTGTTTCCAGGCAGTAAAAATGGACAAATTGTGGCATTGCGTTTTATTAAAACTAAAGTGACGCTGGTTTTTGAGAGGTTGATGAATAATCGCCTGCTGTGGTATTTCAAATCTTGGTCCATCGATGTTCCTAATGGCCTGTTTGTGTGTTTTGTTCTCGGTTGCACTTGTACACAAGGTTGGATTCGCCATGGATGGGGAGTGTGACTGGGCGTTGGCATATTACAAGTCAATCGTTAGGATCATCAGCACGATAACACTTCGTCAAGTCTGTTTTTTTGAGACAACGGCGCAGAGGTTGACAAAGCCTCAACTATCTGGCTTAACAGCAGGGATGGCCGTTGTTCGGCGGATTTATTACTTTGTTCATTCTTAATTTGACTTTGTTCATTCTTAATTCTCACTGCTAATATGGTTCAAAGAGAACTTTCATATAGCTGGCTGTTGCCATGTTAATAAGTTCACCTCGAGCCACGACACTGTATGAATGATTAAGACAATGAAATAAACAATATTGGGCTTAGTTAATTCAGAAAACTTTTCCGGGACTTTTGAAATTGGCCTTTAACGAGTTGGATTTTGGAACGATGTATATGTCTCGGATTATTGAGAACGACCTTCCCCACTCCAATTTTTAATGATAGGAAATCCTG
Organism: Flabesymbios commensalis; assembly: GCA_964017125.1. Taxonomy (NCBI): domain Eukaryota; kingdom Metazoa; phylum Annelida; class Polychaeta; order Terebellida; family Flabelligeridae; genus Flabesymbios; species Flabesymbios commensalis. Next base: position 102,986,637 of record OZ024906.1, on the reverse strand, counting down.
GGGACAGAAGTGATGTATTAGTAGGTGTCCCAGTTTTTATCCCCCGCCCGTAGGGGAAGGGGGATTTTAGTCGCGCCAGGATTCTGTCTGGCGGCTGGCGTCCGGTGTCACGTTTTCTTGTGGGCACAAAAACTACTGGTCAATTTTTTTTGCAATTTTAATATGACATTCCTAGCAACATGGAATGTACAAGTGATTTTTTAAGATGCTACCAAAATTCAAAATGGCCGCCAGAGGTCAACTCCAAAAAAATTTGTGGGCGCAAAAACTCTAAAACTTAAAAGTCAGAAATTATTCAAATTTTACTATCACATTCCCAACCATATGAAGATGTGCAGGTGACTTTTTCAAGGTTTTACTGAAATTCAAAATGGCCGTCACAGATCAATTTTTTTGAGGAACAACTGGGAATTCTTAAAAATTTCATAGCAATAAACTTCAATACCTGAGGATCATAGTGCCAAGGATTGAAGTCGATTTGATAAAAAATCAGGGGGAAATAACACATCATAAGCCCCCGACATGTACATCATTGACCCGACATGAATTAACACATAGTGATCCAGAAAATCTTGAATTAATCTGGAAGAACAACTGGGAATTCTTAAAAAGATATAGCATGGAGCCTGACTATCTGAGGAATATTGTGTTAAAACTGCAAGTTGATTGCTGAAAACTGGGGAAATTGCACTCTGACATAGAAAAAGAAAAACGAGAAAGTAGGCCTACCAAAGCAAACTCAATATGTTTGGGCAAAGCGCAAACATAAAAAGACGTAAAACTGATTAAAGAACGTTTAGAAACAAAGTATTAGGAGTTCTCTGTAGCATTAAAGACAGAAATAGATTCAGATAATTACACATCAACAGCTGACTAGAAGGCGGTGGTGAAATGTATATATTGATCAAGACCATGGGCCGGTTTCACCAACTTTAAGCTGACTTAATTCAGTTGACTTAAGTCGGTCTTAAGCTAACTGATTGACGTAATCACGTGTTGCTAGTTAAGACAAAATTTTGACCCAAGTCAAGCTGGTGAAACCGGGGCCTGTACAGTGTTAAAAAGGCTTATCATTGCATGTTTATTCTGATAAGTGATGAAGATATTTCACAGAAATACTCCTGGGGGGCGCTCTTGTGAGGTGAGGTGCATCATACAGGAGGTAGTGGCAGAGAGAGTCAGAGGAAGTGTGGTCAAGGAGGCCAGCGTTGGTTCAGACGTGCGCTTTATCAGGGATGCCAGCGGTGGTTCAGACGCTCTCTCCGTCAGTGAGGCTAGCGGCGTTTCAGACGCACGCTCCGTCAGGGAGGCTAGTGGTGGTTCAGACGTGCGCTTTGCCAGGCGCTTCAGATGAGCGCTTTGCCAGGCGCTTCAGATGAGCGCTTTGCCAGGCGCTTCAGATGTGCGCTTTGCCAGGCGCTTCAGATGAGCGCTTTGCCAGGCGCTTCAGATGTGCGCTTTGCCAGGCGCTTCAGATGTGCGCTTTGCCAGGCGCTTCAGATGTGCTCTTTGCCAGGCGCTTCAGATGTGCTCTTTGCCAGGCGCTTCAGATGTGCGCTTTGCCAGGCGTTTCAGATGTGCGCTTTGCCAGGCGCTTCAGATGTGCGCTTTGCCAGAGAGACCAGCTGCGGTTCAGAAGTGCGCTTTGTCAGGGAGGCCAGCAGCGGTTCAGACGTGCGCTCCATGAGGGAGGCTAGCATCGGTTCACACGCACACTCTGTCAGAGAGACCAGAGGCAGTTCAAACGCGTGCTTCCTCAGGGAGGCTAGCGGCGGTTCAGACGCACACTCCATCAGGGAGACCAGCGGCGGTTCAGACGCACACTCCATCAGGGAAGCCAGCGGCGGTTCAGATTGTACTGTGCTGGGCCATTGTACTGTGTTGGGTCATCGTGTTAGGCCATTGTACCGTGTTGGGCCATTGTACTGTGTTGGGTCATCGTGTTGGGCCATTGTACCGTGTTGGGCCATTGTACTGTGTTGGGTCATCGTGTTGGGCCATTGTACCGTGTTGGGCCATTGTACTGTGTTGGGTCATCGTGTTGGGCCATTGTACTGTGTTGGGCCATCGTACCATGTTGGGCCACTGTACCGTGTTGGGTCATTGTACCGTGTTGGGCCATTGTACCGTGTTGGACCAGTGTACCGTGTTGGGCCATTGTACCGTGTTGGGCCATTGTACCGTGTTAGACCATTGTACCGTGTTGGGCCATTGTACCGTGTTGGGTCATCGTGTTGGGCCATTGTACTGTGTTGGGCCATTGTACTGTGTTGGGTCATTATACCGTGTTGGGCCATTGTACCTTGTTGGGCCATTGTACCGTGTTGGCCCATTGTACAGTGTTGGGCCATTGTGCTGTGTTGGGTCATTGTACCGTGTTGAACCATTGTACCATGTTGGGCTATTGTACTGTGTTGGGTCATTGTACCATGTTGGACCATTGTACCGTGTTGAACCATTGTACCATGTTGGGCTATTGTACTGTGTTGGGTCATTGTACCATGTTAGGTCATTGTACTGTGCTGGACCATTGTACCGTGCTGGACCATTGTACCATGTTGGACTATTGTACCGTATTGGGTCATTGTACCATGTTGGGCTATTGTACTGTGTTGGGTCATTGTACTGTGTTGGGTCATTGTACCGTGTTGGGCCATTGTACCATGTTGGGCTATTGTACCGTGTTGGGCCATTGTACTGTGTTGGACTATTGTACCATGTCGGACCATTGTACCATGTTGGACCATTGTACCGTGTTGAACCATTGTACCATGTTGGGCTATTGTACTGTGTTGGGTCATTGTACCATGTTAGGTCATTGTACTGTGTTGGACTATTGTACCGTGATAGGCCATTGTACCATGCTGGACCATTGTACCGTGCTGGACCATTGTACCATGTTGGACTATTGTACCGTATTGGGTCATTGTACCATGTTGGGCTATTGTACTGTGTTGGGTCATTGTACTGTGTTGGGTCATTGTACCGTGTTGGGCCATTGTACCATGTTGGGCTATTGTACCGTGTTGGGCCATTGTACTGTGTTGGGCTATTGTACCACGTTGGACCATTGTACCATGTTGGGCCATTGTACCATGTTGGGCCATTGTACCGTGTTGGGCCATTGTACCATGTTGGGCCATTGTACTGTGTTGGATCATTGTACCATGTTGGGCCATTGTACCGCGGTGGACCATTGTACCATGTTGGGCCAATGTACCATGTCGGGCCATTGTACCGTGTTGGGCCATTGTACCATGTTGCGCCATTGTACATTGTACCGTGTTGGGCCAATGTACTGTGTTGGGCCATTGTACCGTGTTGGGCCATTGTACCGTGTTAGACCATTGTACCATGTTGGGCTATTGTACCGTGTTGGGCCATTGTACTGTGTAGGGCTATTGTACTGTGTTGGGCCATTGTACCGTGCTGGGCCATTGTACTGTGTTGGGCCATTGTACCGTGTTGGGCCATTGTACCGTGTTGGGCCATTGTACTGTGTTGGGTCATTGTACTGTGTTGGGTCATTGTACCGTGTTGGGCCATTGTACCATGTTGGGCTATTGTACCGTGTTGGGCCACTGTACTGTGTTGGGCTATTGTACCATGTTGGATCATTGTACCATGCTGGGCCATTGTACCATGTTGGGCCATTGTACCGTGTTGGGCCATTGTACCATGTTGGGCCATTGTACCGTGTTGGGTCATTGTACCATGTTGGGCCATTGTACCGCGTTGGACCATGTTAGGCCATTGTACCGTGTTGGGCCATTGTACCGTGTTAGACCATTGTACCGTGTTGGGCCATTGTACCGTGTTGGGCCATTGTACCGTGTTAGACCATTGTACCGTGTTGGGCCATTGTACCGTGTTGGGTCATTGTACTGTGTTGGGCCATTGTACCGTGTTGGGCCATTGTACCGTGTTGGGCCATTGTACCGTGTTAGACCATTGTACCGTGTTGGGCCATTGTACCGTGTTGGTTCATCGTGTTGGGCCATTGTACTGTGTTGGGTCATTGTACTGTGTTGGGTCATTGTACCGTGTTGGGCCATTGTACCATGTTGGGCTATTGTACCGTGTTGGGCCATTGTACTGTGTTGGGCTATTGTACCACGCTGGACCATTGTACCATGTTGGGCCATTGTACCATGTTAGCTCATTGTACCGTGTTGGGCCATTGTACCATGTTGGGCCATTGTACCGTGTTGGGTCATTGTACCATGTTGGGCCATTGTACCGCGTTGGACCATGTTAGGCCATTGTACCGTGTTGGGCCATTGTACCGTGTTAGACCATTGTACCGTGTTGGGCCATTGTACCGTGTTGAGCCATTGTACAGTGTTAGACCATTGTACCGTATTGGGCCATTGTACCTTGTTGGTTCATCGTGTTGGGCCATTGTACTGTGTTGGGCCATTGTATTGTGTTGGGCCATTGTACCGTGTTGGGCCATTGTACCGTGTTGGGCCATTGTACCGTGTTAGACCATTGTACCGTGTTGGGCCATTGTACCGTGTTGGTTCATCGTGTTGGGCCATTGTACTGTGTTGGGCCATTGTACAGTGTTGGGCCATTGTACTGTGTTGGCCCATTGTACCGTGTTGGGCCATTGTACCGTGTTGGGCCATTGTACCGTGTTGGGCCATTGTACAGTGTTGGGCCATTGTACCGTGTTAGACCATTGTACCGTGCTGGGCCATTGTACCGTGTTGGGCCATTGTACCGTGTTAGACCATTGTACCGTGTTGGGCCATTGTACCGTGTTGGTTCATCGTGTTGGGCCATTGTACTGTGTTGGGTCATTGTACTGTGTTGGGTCATTGTACCGTGTTGGGCCATTGTACCATGTTGGGCTATTGTACCGTGTTGGGCCATTGTACCGTGTTGGGCCATTGTACCGTGTTAGACCATTGTACCGTGTTGGGCCATTGTACCGTGTTGGTTCATCGTGTTGGGCCATTGTACTGTGTTGGGTCATTGTACTGTGTTGGGTCATTGTACCGTGTTGGGCCATTGTACCATGTTGGGCTATTGTACCGTGTTGGGCCATTGTACTGTGTTGGGCCATTGTACTGTGTTGGGCCATTGTACTGTGTTGGCCCATTGTACCGTGTTGGGCCATTGTACCGTGTTGGGCCATTGTACAGTGTTGGGCCATTGTACCGTGTTAGACCATTGTACCGTGTTGGGCCATTGTACCGTGTTGGGCCATTGTACCGTGTTGGGCCATTGTACCGTGTTAGACCATTGTACCGTGTTGGGCCATTGTACCGTGTTGGTTCATCGTGTTGGGCCATTGTACTGTGTTGGGCCATTGTACTGTGTTGGGCCATTGTACCGTGTTGGGCCATTGTACCGTGTTGGGCCATTGTACCGTGTTAGACCATTGTACCGTGTTGGGCCATTGTACCGTGTTGGTTCATCGTGTTGGGCCATTGTACTGTGTTGGGCCATTGTACTGTGTTGGGCCATTGTACTGTGTTGGCCCATTGTACCATGTTGGGCCATTGTACTGTATTGGACTATTGTACCATGCTGGACCATTGTACCATGTTGGACCATTGTACCGTGTTGGACCATTGTACCATGTTGGGCTATTGTACTGTGTTGGGTCATTGTACCATGTTGGGTCATTGTACTGTGTTGGACTATTGTACCGTGTTGGGCCATTGTACCATGCTGGACCATTGTACCGTGCTGGACCATTGTACCATGTTGGACTATTGTACCGTGTTGGGCCATTGTACCATGTTGGGCTATTGTACTGTGTTGGGTCACTGTACTGTGTTGGGTCATTGTACCGTGTTGGGCCATTGTACCATGTTGGGCTATTGTACCGTGTTGGGCCATTGTACTGTGTTGGGCCATTGTACCACGTTGGACCATTGTACCATGTTGGGCCATTTTACCGTGTTGGGCCAGTGTACCGTGTTGGGCCATTGTACCGTGTTGGGCCATTGTACCGCGTTGGGCGATTGTTCCGTGTTGGGCCATTTTACCATGTTGGGCCATTGTACCGTGTTGGGCCATTGTACCATGTACCATGTTGGGCCATTGTACCGTTTTGGGCCACTGTACCGTGTTGGGCCATTGTACCATGTTGGGCCATTGTACCGTGTTGGGCCATTGTACCGTGTTGAGCCATTGTACTGTGTTGGGCCATTGTACCGTGTTGAGCCATTTTACCGTGTTGGGCCATCGTACCGTGTTGGGCCATTGTACTGTGTTAATGTGGTCGTCACGTGATAACTTTAAAATAACCCCTTTAAAATTGTTCAACAATTCCTACGGAGTGCTGTGTGCCACTGTGTAAAGGAAGAGGGGGTCATTTATGTCCTCGGTCCGCATCTGAACGCCTGCGCGCATGTGACCGTTCTCAATATCTATGATTTTGATGACGATGAAAATCATAACCCAGTCTTGATTCAATATTGGGGCATCATCTTCGACGTTAAACCAACATTGAAATTTGAATCAATGTTCGAAAATTGTTACCGGCTGATGTGGGGGGGGGGGGGGGACATGTGTATAAACAGCAGGGGTGTAAATTAGTGCCTGCTATGGGTGTCCATGAAAATCAAAGGAATACCAGAGGCTATCATGGCTATGGGCCAACGTTGGGTCATTGTTGACCAATGGTGCAACATTGAGAAATCATCAGGCCACAGCCACCTTCAGCACCAATAACGTGTGGAACCATCTTCATCTATCCAGTTGTCTGCTACCGGCAGACTAGTGGTCTGACTGTCAGACCTGATGGGGCAAGGTGCGTGGAACGTACAATTTAGATATCGTTTACTTCTCTATAATGGGCGTGGGGGTATGGAATACCTATTCCGTTATCCGTTATTTGGGCCTTTTTTTTAACTGTGATTCGTTATTGGACTTTGTAACTAGCTGTGATTTGGGCAATTACCTGTTACTATTTCATCCCTAAATATAGTCAATATACCTGTGTGATCACAGATGATTTCTCTCCGACAACTGTGATTTCATGAGTTTTCTTACTCATAAAAAATGTAATGCCCAGTCTATAGATGATGTTTTTGTCATTTATTGCTTCCAAGAAAATCGCAGTATGAATGTGGCTAATAATTACCTGTGACTGTGATCGAACATCTGGAAATACCTGTGATCGTGAAATGGGGTGAATAAATAGCTGTCAATTGTGATCAAATGGTTATTCCCCGCCCTCCTATCATACTATAGTCCGGTCGACAAATGGTTTATTTGGGTAGAACCGTGCAAATCGGAAACTACCTTTTTTTGCGGATTATTGATGCTATAAAAAGCCCTAAATCTTGCAGCCACTCATTTTAAATTTTCTGTCACCCGAAGTTGTGTCTTGATACCGCGATAATATCGATCTTAATAGTTAACCAGAACAGGGAACTATATACAAGCCTCCCTATAGCTCCCTGACTAGATTGAATGTAACTCACATGTTAAAATGAACTCTAATGTTATTGACCGCCCTTGTCCCAGCAAACAGAAGACACTGAACTAATGCTGAATCAATGTTGGTACAGCGTCTACGACGTTAGCCCGACATTGCCCCGTCAGTGTGTCAATGTCTCGTGTTAGCTGGGGTGGTAAACGCAAAACATTTGTATAACATTTGTGCGATGTTGGGCCAACGTTAAAGATGTTGGGCCGACGTTGTACAAATGTTTTGTAAATATGTTGTGTTCACTTGGATGTGACCAGTGTCAACTCCTGTGGAATGTTGGGCCAGCGTCGCAACCTGCGGACCAATGCTAACCGAACACTGCATGGGGTATTGCTAGACATGAACAGGGGTGTCTTATCTATGTTATCTATGATACAGGATGTATCTGGTTCCCGACACCCAGTCCGCATTGTCAGTATGTATCTAACATGCACGCAGCGTGCATATACTCTATCTAGAGAGCATAAAGCCGCAAATTATATCATTGGGAAACACGTCTCGCCTTACTATCAACTACCGCTTGCGATCTGCAACTTTCGCATTTAGCTTCTTGAGTTCTTGTTTAAGTTGAACAAGTATCCACTTCTCATAGTTCATCACTAAATAACTACGTAAATGAATGGTAAAAACGCTGGAAATAGCACGTAGCGTCATCTGGTTAAAAGTTATGACATGTAGTAAATGACACCCCCATTAACCCTAATAATTTAATCTCAGAATATATTACAGTCATATCAAATCATCTAAATAAACATACTAGCTAAAATGTCGCAAAATTTTCAGGGCTATATAGACACCGCACATGACCTAGTCCATGATAACAGACTCTGTGTGCGATACAGAGTCTGTAATCATTGCCATTCGTAAAGTTGTGCCCCAAAAATCGGTTTCGTGTAATCGACGAAACGAAACTGACGAAACGAAACTGACGAAACTGTTTCCTTTAATCGACGAAACTGAGTTCCTGTAATCGACGAAACATGGTTTCCTCTAATCGACGAAAATTTGAAGGACAAAATTGACGTAGGCCTATAACGTTAGGCCTACTATGTTTTTCTTTTCAAAGTTAGGCCTCGGACATTAACCCTACTAAGGCCTACTAATACTGGCTTGTCATCGTATTTGTTTTATTCTATGATGTTGACCCAGCATTGGAATGACGTAGCCTACGTTGTGACTGACCCATCATCAAACCTGATCACGTGTAAGCCCAGCATTGAGACGTCAACCCAGGGACATTGGTTTTAAGTTGGTTCACAGTTAACGATGATGGCCCAACATCAGACTAACCTCATGCCGACGTATAAGTCGTTTGTATATAGTTTAGCCTTGCTATTAAAAATATCATAATTGTGCTTAGCGCTTTTAGGGTTAGCATATTGTTGATAGTGTATACCTAGGGGTACATGAACTGAGACACGTAAAGGTGTTACCAGCTTCATCTCAAGACAGACTGCCTGGGTGCGGTACAGGGTGGACCATCTTGGGATCACGCCGTAACCTGATACGGCACATATCTCTCAACATATAGAAGTACCATTAACACATATTTCACATCCTGCCTCTGACAGACTGGAAGAATATATAGCCCACGCGAACACGAGGCGTTACGACAATGTTAATTTAATGCTGGACCAGCGTCGTAGGTAGAGCCCAAAGTAAAACAACATTAGAATAGCATGAGTGTTCATGTTGACATTACATCTACTCGTAGGCCTACTTCAACGTCCCATATTGAATTTTCTAAAGGAAGTTTAGTGCTGAAAAAAAATTAGTAGTACCAGGGACACCGGGTCTTGGTGTGGTAAGCTGTTGTGACATGGCACAACGCACGCTGTTGTCATCGTAATAATTTCATGCATCATAATTTATAATTAATATTATCACATGAAAGGCTGGAGCAACACCGAGGACAATTTACTGGACTAAATCACATAGCATAACCACCCTTGATTCCAGAGATACTTTTTACTGCCACTATGTTTCCAAATAAAAAATTATGTAGACATAAAATAACATAATTTCTGAAATTGTACTTCTACCTCAACGGCGGCCATTTTGAACTGTGGAATGACATAAGCTTTACAATGTTAAAATAGGACCAACATTAAGTTTGTCGTGAAAAATTATGCAGTAAAAAGATATTACAAAGGAATATATTATAATTTCTTCATCAGTTACAGTTTCAGTATTGTATCAGGCGGCCTTTTTGGATTTTTGCAAATAAAACACGAATGAGGCTTTAAAACTTAAAAAGAAGACCTGAAATGAGTTCCCCGTAAAAAATTAAGTGAAAAAGAGGTATTACAAAGGAATATATGTTAACTTCTTCGTATGTTGCAATTTTTGAATGGCCTCTGGCGGCCATTTTGGATTTTCGCGAAAAAAAACATGTTCCGCTCCTGGGAAACTTTGGGACTTTTTACAGGTTATTAAAGATGACCATCTGAACAACCCCTGAAATTTTCAGCTTTATATTATTTTTTTCCATCTTTAGCCCTGAAAATGCCTAAAATTCCTGGACTACTGTTGGAGGATGTGATTGTGATGCATTATAATAGTTGTAAATTATAATAGTTGTGAATCTGTTCTCATGGTATATTATTTACCTTACAGTAGTCCTGGTTTTTATAGCAGCACACTGATGTTATACAAACCACTCTAACAGTCAGTGACCTTTGTACCCACTTACCCATAGCTGAGTTGGAATGGCAACAGACTATTTCCGTCCATGATATCAGCGTAGTACCAGGATGAGACGTGTTATAGTGGGTGTATCCTGGTTGTACAGCTCAGTCAGGAGATGTCCATTGAAGTGAGAGGATGTGAATCAGAACAAAACAGGTTTAATAATTCATTCAGAATTAAACAAGTTTAATACTTCATTCAGAATTAATCAGGTTTAATATTCGACTCATAATTAAACAGATTTAAAACCTTACTCAAGATCTACCCATGGTTGTCTAGCAGACGGATAAATTCATTTCTACCAAAGGCCTGAATATCGTCAGGCAGACACCAGGAAGCACATGTAGTGGACAAAGAAGCTGGTCAAGTACCGGTACCATGGCGGAGAAAGTATCCTGAAAAGGAAATTAACAGAAACAAGATCAAGTAGCAAATACACGATCTCGGTGAGTCTAATGTGAATAGTGTATATTTGAATTTTCTATCTATAGGAAAATTCTCATCATTTATAATGCCTATCATTATAATTATTGATCTCAGCTCGTTAAATAACAAAGGTAGGCCTAGGCCTATAGTTAAATAACAAAGAAACATGATTACATCGCCTCATGTTGCACTCACTCACTCTCTCACTCACTCACTCACTCACTCACTCACTCACTCACTCACTCACTCACTCACTCACTCACTCACTCACTCACTCACTCACTCACTCACTCACTCACTCACTCACTCACTCACTCACTCACTCACTCACTCGCTCACTCACTCACTCACTCACTCACTCACTCACTCACTCACTCACAATAGTCAGGTCAGCAATAGTCAAGGCAGCAATAGTCAAGGCAGCAATAGTCAGGTCAGCAATAGTCAGGTCAGCAACAGTCAAGTCAGCAATAGTCAAGTCAGCAATAGTCAAGTCAGCAATAGTCAGGTCAGCAACAGTCAAGTCGGCAATAGTCAGGTCAGCAATAGTCAAGTCAGCAATAGTTAAGTCAGCAACAGTCAAGTCAGCAATATTCAAGTCAGCAATAGTCAGGTCAGCAACAGTCAAGTCAGCCATAGTAGTCAAGTCAGTAAAAGTCCAGTCAATAGTCAAGTCAGCAATAGTCAAGTCAGCAATAGTCAAGTCAGCAATAGTCAAGTCAGCAACAGTCAAGTCAGCAATAGTCAAGTCAGCCATAGTAGTCAAGTCAGTAAAAGTCCAGTCAATAGTCAAGTCAGCAACAGTCAAGTCAGCAATAGTCAAGTCAGCCATTAGAACAAAATCACCTCGGAGAGAAGCTCACTCACTCACTCACTCACTCACTCACTCACTCACTCACTCACTCACTCACTCACTCACTCACTCACTCACTCACTCACTCACTCACTCACTCACTCACTCACTCACTCACTCACTCACTCGCTCGCTCACTCACTCACTCACTCACTCACTCACTCACTCACTCACTCACTCACTCACTCACAATAGTCAGGTCAGCAATAGTCAAGGCAGCAATAGTCAAGGCAGCAATAGTCAGGTCAGCAATAGTCAGGTCAGCAACAGTCAAGTCAGCAATAGTCAAGTCAGCAATAGTCAAGTCAGCAATAGTCAGGTCAGCAACAGTCAAGTCGGCAATAGTCAGGTCAGCAATAGTCAAGTCAGCAATAGTTAAGTCAGCAACAGTCAAGTCAGCAATATTCAAGTCAGCAATAGTCAGGTCAGCAACAGTCAAGTCAGCCATAGTAGTCAAGTCAGTAAAAGTCCAGTCAATAGTCAAGTCAGCAATAGTCAAGTCAGCAATAGTCAAGTCAGCAATAGTCAAGTCAGCAACAGTCAAGTCAGCAATAGTCAAGTCAGCCATAGTAGTCAAGTCAGTAAAAGTCCAGTCAATAGTCAAGTCAGCAACAGTCAAGTCAGCAATAGTCAAGTCAGCCATAGTAGTCAAGTCAGTAAAAGTCCAGTCAATAATCAAGTCAGCAACAGTCAAGTCAGCAACAGTCAAGTCAGCCATAGTAGTCAAGTCAGTAAAAGTCCAGTCAATAGTCAAGTCAGCAACAGTCAAGTCAGCAATAGTCAAGTTAGCAATAGTCAGGTCAGCAATAGTCAAGTCAGCAATAGTCAGGTCAGCGATAGTCAAGTCAGCAATAGTAAAGTCAGCATTAGTCTAGTCAAAAATAGTCAGGTCAGCAATAGTCAAGTCAGCAATAGTCAAGTCAGCAATAGTCAGGTCAGCAATAGTTAAGGCAGCAATAGTCAAGTCAGCAATAGTCTAGTCAGCAATAGTCAGGTCAGCAATAGTCAAGTCAGCAATAGTCAAGTCAGCAATAGTAGTCAAGTCAGCAACAGTCCAGTCAATAGTCAACTCAGCAATAGTTAAGGCAGCAATAGTCAAGTCAGCCATAGTCAGGTCAGCAATAGTCAGGTCAGCAATAGTCAAGTCAGCAATATTCTAGTCAGCAATAGTAGTCAAGTCAGCAATAGTCCAGTCAATAGTCAACTCAGCAATAGTTAAGGCAGCAATAGTCAAGTCAGCCATAGTCAGGTCAGCAATAGTCAGGTCAGCAATAGTCAAGTCAGCAATAGTAGTCAAGTCAGCAATAGTCCAGTCAATAGTCAACTCAGCAATAGTTAAGGCAGCAATAGTCTAGTCAGCAATAGTCAAGTCAGCAATAGTCAAGTCAGCCATAGTCAGGTCAGCAATGGTCAGGTCAGCAATAGTCAAGTCAGCAATAGTCAAGTCAGCCATAGTAGTCAAGTCAGCAATAGTCCAGTCAATAGTCAACTCAGCAATAGTTAAGGCAGCAATAGTCAAGTCAGCCATAGTCAGGTCAGCAATAGTCAGGTCAGCAATAGTCTAGTCAGCATTATTCTAGTCAGCAATAGTCTAGTCATACCGATGACTTGTCATGACGATGACTTGATTATTGCTGACTTGGCTATTCCTCGATTCATTTATTGAATTTAAGGTGTTCAACTGTAACTTAGATAGGCCCCTAGGTTATATTTGAATGCTAGGTGATTAAAGTTATTACATAAAAAAGAACCACTTCCGTTAACTGTCAAGCTGCTGCAGAATCAAGTCAGCTATTGTCAGCAATAGTCACTGTCAAGTCACCAATAGTCATGTCAGCAAAAGTCAGGGCAGGAATAGCCAAGTCAACAAAAGGTGTGCCCCCCCCCCCTCCCCCCCACCCAAATAGTCAAATGATATAAAGCTCATATATACTTTTGTGAAAAGTCAAAAGGCAGTATATGTTCACTTTACAGGTAAGCAGATAATAGCTCATAATAGAGATAATAGAGCAGATAATAGAGTGGTGAAGTGTATAGGTTGAAAAGCACTGGTCCCAGCACAGAGCCCTGTGGAGCTCCTTATGAGAATGTGATTTTATCTGACAGAGTGTTTACACTGTCATATAATAATCAGAGGAAGACAGAGAAAGCCTTAGAATCAGGTTTTACCTGTACTGTAGACGGTCGTCACTGCTAGAAGTGTAGCCTACACTACCCATAACATTCAGGGCCTTCATGTTTAGCGACTGATGTTGAACTCAGAGGATTGGTTCAATGCTGTTTACTAATCATCTTCATTAGCTGCAGGGCGCCCCATCCCTGGTGGTGCCCCTAGATAATGGGAGAGCCCCATCCCGATTGTCTGGTTATTATGACGTGTGTTGTTTCTTTCGGATAATGACAGAGCTCCATCCTGATTGTCTGGTAATTATGACGTGTTTTGTTTCTTTCAGATAATGGAAGATCCCCATCCCGATTGTCTGGTTATTATGACTTGTTTTGTTTCTTTCAGATAATGGCTGAGCTACATCCTGATTGTCTGGTTATTATGACGTGTGTTGTTTCTTTCAGATAATGGCAGAGCTACATCCTGATTGTCTGGTTATTATGACGTGTTTTGTTTTGTTTCTTTCAGATAATGGCAGAGCTCCATCCTGATTGTCTGATTATTATGACGTGTTTTGTTTCTTTCAGATAATGGCAGAGCTCCATCCTGATTGTCTGGTTATTATGACGTGTTTTGTTTTGCTTTTTTCAGATAATGGCAGAGCTCCGTCCTGATTGTCTGGTTATTATGACGTGTTTTGTTTTGTTTCTGTAAGATAATGGCAGAGCTCCATCCTGATTGTCTGGTTATTATGACGTGTTTTGTTTTGTTTCTGTAAGATAATGGCAGAGCTCCGTCCTGATTGTCTGGTTATTATGACGTGTTTTGTTTTGTTTCTGTAAGATAATGGCAGAGCTCCAACCCGATTGTCTGGTTATTATGACGTGTTTTGTTTCTTTCAGATAATGGCAGAGCTCCATTCTGATTGTCTGGTAATAACGTGTTTTGTTTCTTTCAGATAACGGCAGAGCTCCGTCCTGATTGTCTGGTTATTATAACGTGTTTTGTTTTGCTTTTTTCAGATAATGGCAGAGCTCCATCCTGATTGTCTGGTTAATATGACGTGTGTTGTTTCTTTCAGATAACGGCAGAGCTCCGTCCTGATTGTCTGGTTATTATAACGTGTTTTGTTTTGCTTTTTTCAGATAATGGCAGAGCTCCATCCTGATTGTCTGGTTATTATGACGTGTGTTGTTTCTTTCAGATAATGGCAGAGCTCCGTCCTGATTGTCTGGTTATTATGACGTGTTTTGTTTCTGTAATATAATGGCAGAGCTCCGTCCTGATTGTCTGGTTATTATGACGTGTTTTGTTTTGTTTCTGTAAGATAATGGCAGAGCTCCATACTGATTGTCTGGTTATTATGACGTGTTTTGTTTTGTTTCTGTAAGATAATGGTAGAGCGCCGTCCTGATTGTCTGGTTATTATAACGTGTTTTGTTTTGCTTTTTTCAGATAATGGCAGAGCTCCATCCTGATTGTCTGGTTATTATGACGTGTTTTGTTTCTTTCAGATAATGGCAGAGCTCCATTCTGATTGTCTGGTAATAACGTGTTTTGTTTCTGTAAGATAATGGCAGAGCTCCGTCCTGATTATCTGGTTATTATGACGTGTTTTGTTTTGTTTCTGTAAGATAATGGCAGAGCTCCATACTGATTGTCTGGTTATTATGACGTGTTTTGTTTTGTTTCTGTAAGATAATGGCAGAGCTCCGTCCTGATTTTCTGGTTATTATGACGTGTTTTGTTTTGCTTTTTTCAGATAATGGCAGAGCTCCATCCTGATTGTCTGGTTCTGTGGGACGAGGAGTTACATACAGATACACACAGTAAGATATTTACATTTAGGACTACATTTAAAGTAATCCTGAAATAAATACGTTTTTTACAAACCAAGAGACCAAAGATTTTTTTCGATGTGAATTCATCATGAATGTCCTATTTAGCTCTTTTGAATACCTATGTTATGGGTCTACGCATTCTCCACACATAGATGTCGCTCAGGTAAACCACGAGGGTTTAACCCCTTCGTGCCAGATACATTTTCAAATATGAGACCTTTTAAGGTAAATTCTAGGACTATTTAACCCAGTATTTATATTTATGGCACATTGGTACAGTTAACATTTTTCGGTTTAGATTTGTGGGCGGAGGGGGGGGGGGGTCGGACCCCCACCCCCAGTCCCCCCCTGGAAATTTAATAAACACTGCTTCTTTCTAATGAGCAGTCATCAAACGCATATGACGACCAGTAGTTCAGAGTTTCCACTATTCAGCTGCCAATAAATTAAACTTCTCAAATAGTGCCATCCAAATCCACGATATTCAACAAAGTATTTTGAAAAAGTGGATGTCCTGCATTCTAACAAAAATAAGAGCAAGTTAGATGTGGGATATCGTAGATTTTTAGAATACTATTCGAGCAGGTAAAATAACTATTTCATATATTGGACAATAATGTATTTTTAGAAAAAAAAATGATGCGGTAGGTTTATCAATGTTGAAATAATTTCAACAAAAGTATCAATTTCCATGCGATATTTCGTGAGCATCCATCTATTTGACTTTAGGTACACACCAGATCGATTTAAATTCCTACATGTGTTTTCAAGGCTATTTTCAACAGCTATTCGTAGAATATCTAAGCAAACAATACAACATTTTTATCATAGTTAAATATGCGAAAACTGCGAATTACTGGTGGTCGTCATATGCGTTTGATGACAGCTCGTTAGCAAGCAGGACACCATGTGAGAATGCGCATCTGCATGACAATTATACAGAGGGTGAAATCGCTGTGTTGACTTCTGAAAACCTGACAGTTATGGCCTCTAAAGTATGCCATCTGTAAATACCTTATGTTTATTCTTCCAAGCTCGGATCCAAGGAAAGTATTTCTTGAGCCAAGTTCAAAAGTGCTTTCTATTTGCTGTTTTATCCATAAATCGAGATTCTGTCAATTCATGCTTTTCAACTTTTTCGTTTCCTCAAACCCCCGCCCCAACCCCATGGCAATTATATGACTACTTATTTCAAATTGACTGTTATTCTATCAGAACTCAGCCATCTGCAAGCAGTCTACAGTTTATCTATCGTTGGTCTTCCTGATCTATGGGATGGTCTATTTTTTGTCCAAACCGCTGACTTTTAAACAATCCATTCACAGCATGAAAAATGCATTTAGATCAATAGATTTACACTTTTGTCAAACAAGTAGATATGTATATGACGTCGTATTTATTTTATTGTATGGCTGATAAATATTAACTTAGAACTGGAGTTAGGACTCAAAAGTGACGTAATTCATCTACGTACATTGTCCTTATCAGTTCATATAATTTATTATGACCTCAACTGATCCCTTAATGACGTTTGTTCATAATTATTTTACTATGTCACATATTAGGATTCCGTGCCTCACACTTGACATTTTTAGTGGTCACACGACATACATCAAAACATCCTTGACTCGTATGTGGCATTTTTATAAATGACCTTAGTAGTAGGGGCTCTTAAGTCAATATATGAGACCAAATGTACATTTCTGAATAAAATTGTGCATTTTGGCACACAAATAGCTAAGATCTTGCTCTACAGGAATTTTGATGGAAGCATGTGGGTGCGTCTAATTTTTTGCCTGCCATCTTAGTTTTTAAAATAGCCGCTACTTTGGACCTATATTCAGCAATATTTCAAGTAGGATGACACTTAGAGAGCTAATAACAAGCTGATTTGCTCACGAAAGAACCCTAGAGGTATGTAGATAAACATAGCGTCCAAGATGGCTGCCGGCATACAGTCATATAAATTGTTTAAATTGATCGATTTTAGCTCAATTTTCATTTGTAATACACCATTTCAATTTATATAGACTACCCCAAGCAGTTTTGAAAAAAATTAACCCTTTTATCCCAAGATGCTTTTTAGCTAACGCCTTTGTAATCTCTATTGAAACAACATTATTATTTATAATTAATTAATTCAGTATTAATGGTGATGGATTGGTATCAGTAATATAGTTATAGTAAAATTATGCTTACTGGTCAATTAATTAGTGTTTTTATTTATTCAAAATGGCGTTCAAGATGGCTGCCAATGTATGGTCAGAATTTGAGAAATTGTGTGTATTCTTCAATTTTACCTCAATTTTCTTCTATTGATGACTAATGAGAGAACAGGGTGAGACAAATACTCCTCCGTTGATCAACTTCTGATCAAAAGGCTGGTTTAGGGAAGGTTTTGGGGAGCCTCCGTGACCGAGAGGTAGCGTGCTTGGGCTCAGATCTCCAGGGTTTGAATTTCGAATCCTCTGTCTAGAGGGCAGTGTCATCTCACCATCCTCGGGAGGTTCTCCTGGCCCAATTTAGCCTGTATGTGGACAAAAGTGGCCTACAGGCCGATTCATTTCATTAGGGAAGGCTGGAAAGATGACATGTGACATGTGATATGTGTGATGTGATATGTGACATGTGAGATATCATGCCACAGCTTGCCTACAGACCTCGTTTAGGGGAAAGTGAGTATAACTTCTTTCTGAATGAACCACTTATTTGCAGTGCATTCCCCTGGTGATGATGTCACTATACACATACTAGATCGCAAACATTATCACCGACACAAGTAAAGAATATACATGTGCATTAATGCACATGTACTGGTATGTCAATGATAATCAATTGCTGCTGGGATGGTGGTGTAGTTAAATATATAATGACAGTGTATATAGAGCTCTTGTGTGAAAAAGGTCCCAGAGACGGCCGGGTCTATTGGTAGAAAATACTTGGATGGATTCTTACCAAAGTTATTGCAAATAATCCACAGGGGCTCTAGATGTACCTTATTGAACTACTGTACTTACATATGTCTACTTTCAGTAGTTTCAATTTGATGGTGGAGAACTATCTGATGGCATTTTGTTCTAATTGATCAAAGGGGCTGGTTATTCTTCCACCTACATTATTTACAGCTCTGACATCACCTTATCCGAAGCTGTTGCTTGCGCCTACATACCCTTACCCTATGTAAGGTCATTGCAAGGTAACACAAGGATGCAACTCTTCTATTCTGGCTGCTATCAACACAAGAGTTGTATGGCAATTTTCATTTCATGTGAATGAATGAATGAAATCTTTGAGAAATTGTGCATATTTAGGACGGATTTAGGCGCTTTATAAGTGTTCTGTTATTATTATTATTATTTTTATTATTGTTTTACTCATTGACCTGTGCGACCTGTTGGTGACGGGCGTGTTGACAGGGTGATACCATGCAGGCGGCTCATACCCCATCTCGATCCACACACAAAAGAAATGTCGACCGTTGGTAGATATACATGTATATAGGCCTATATATCTAATACGCACGCTGTCAGCAGGGCCAGCTATACCACACAATTGGTATTACGTAAGGACGTTTTTGAGTTTCCCTAGACATTTATATATTACCATGATGTCAAGCACTATGAACATGTCGTTTTCTGCTACACTTTAGGTATACAGGGCGGGGGCCCTGGTGCAGTGGGTAAAGCTGCCTGCTTGTAAAATCAGGAGATCGTGGGTTCTAGCCACGCTCTGGCATTCACGTTTCAAAGAAACAAAATGTTTCTTACCCGCTCACTCGTAAAGATTCACTATAGAGCCTCCGTGGCACGAAACCCCATTCATTTCATTTTTAGGTATCCAGATTTTAAAGAAACTAAATGTTTCTTCCCCTAGATAAATTATTCTTTATTTATAGAAGCCTACACGATCTAGAGTAGCGTGCTTAGCCTCCGACTGGCAAGGTTAGAGTTTGAAGCATCATGTATCTGAAAGACAGTGTTCCCTTGAAATTGTGTATTGATAAATGACTTAAATCCCCATTCATTCATTCATTCATTCATTCATTCATTCATTCATTCATTCATTCATTCATTCATTCATTTCTGTACTTCCCTCTGGTTTCTGAAACAAATACGGACCTACCAACAGACACGAGACATTGAGGCAGGGAATAATTTGTTTAAAAAACAGTGTGCAGCAGTTCATAGCAGCCTTGCATGTGCTAAGCTACTATTCTTCATACAAAAAAACTGCTACACCAACATATTATTGTGTAGCATAAGCCCTAAATTGTGTAGCAAACTGCTGTGCTACACCAGACAAATTATTCCCTGCGAGGTACTGTTGGTTTAATGTGGGTCCAACGTCACGGACATCTGCCACTTTGTCGATATGCCTTATTGCCGATATGCAGCGAAACACTGGAAGTCAACGGCAAAATATAAATACCATGATAATGTTGATTACACTTCATGAATGAATGAATGTATGACAAAAAAAGGAAGGAATAAAGAAAGGAATCAAATGCGTGAATAAATAAATGAATGGTTGAAGCAATATGAATGAATGAATGAATGAATGAATGAATGAATGAATGGATGAATGAATGAATGAATAAAAGGAGTGGGTTGATGGGTGGACGGAAGATAAATGGATGGATAGATGGATGGATATCAAAATGGATAGATGGATAGACATACCGATCGACCGATTGATGCAGGATGAGGGGCGCATGGTTATTGGATGAATTAATGAATAAATAAATGAATAAATGAATGAATGAATTATTACTTTACCTAAATAAATGAATCTGATTAAATAATGAATGGATGCATTCATGAGTGAGTCAATGAATGGGTGGACGTATGGATTGCTGAAGCGTAGAGTGGAGGAATGTATGAAAAGAATGATGGGTGAATTACGAGAATGTATGTATGCACGGGTTGATGAGAATAATAATGAATAATTGAATGAATGAACCAGAAAGATATGTTCGGGAACGAGCACCATTTAAATTTGATATAAGTCAGCAAACTTTCTCAAGGTTTATTTTATATTACCGCTTTAGCTGTCATGCAAGATTTCCAAAACAAAAACCAACTAAAAAATATGGTCGCCAGTCGGCCATTTTATTTGTATTTCTCCCTAATTTGTCCTGGGTTATCCATGTGTGAGATCTTACATTTATTCTATGTTCATGGTCCAGATATATTGCTTTGTTTTTGACCTACATCAATATCACAAAATTACTCAAATTCAAAATGGCTTCTAAACGGCCATTTTGCAATACTTTTCTCCCAACAGTTAAACAGGGCTGACATAGCTCAGCATATTTGCCAAATTAAAAGATCAGCTGGAAATGTTTTCCTCAGTTACACTTGCTGTGTACTTACTGTGTATAGTATCATGAGTTTGTAACAGGATTGTGATCCCGCCTTCGTCACCCGGGAGGATGGGTGCTCTCGCCAGCACCCACCGGGACAACGTACCTCCCGGGCCGGGTGACGACAGATGAAGTATTTTACGACCACATTTTCATCTGGTTTTGTGCATGGGGGTCACGGTGTCAATAAACGGACCTCCGTCTTTATTGTGTGTGGTAGTGATAATTTAACGAAAATATGGTGAGGCAATAAGCAGAAATTCAGTTTTTCCATCGTTTTGTTGCAATATATTTATCAACATCCATATTTTAAATTCAACAATGCAAAATTGAACAAGTTTTATGGCAATTTATTCACTGATGTTATCTGATGTCCTAAACATTATGTAAATCTGTGTATCATCTGCATACAGATGAATCTCCAGGTTGTATTTACGGGTAATGTCAGCAATAAGCAGTGTATATTGTAAATAATTTTGGACCAAGTACCGAGCCTTGTGAACCACCATACAATACATCAACAGGAGATGACAATGTTTCATTAATAACAACCGACTGCTTTCTTCCTTTAAAAAATGATTCAAACCATTTCAGTGCAACGCCGCCCACACCAAGTCTCTTGCTTAATCGCGACAGCTTGATGTTGTGATCAAATGCAGCGCTGAGATCAAGCAATACCACCGCTACGGCCTGCTATTCATCCACAGCCCTCAGGATGTTATTATGCAATAGTGCTGTCTCAGTACTATTCCCCGGCATATAGGCAGATTGCATGAGCTCTGTGAGATTGTTCTCATTCATAGGAGTAGATAGGCGTGATGCCACAACTCGTTCAATGATTTTTGATAGGTAGGCTATGTCAGGTTGGATATATGTCTGAAATTTTTCAGTAAATTGCGATCCAAACCCGACTTTTCAAGCAAGGGTTTAACCATTGCATGTTTCATCTCATCAGGAAAAACACCAGTTTCGAGAGACAGATTTACAATATCAGTGATGACAGGCAGCAGAACATAAGTGCTCCTTTAGCAGCTATGTCGGGATCGGGTCCGCTGAACAAGATTTTGATGCAGACTTCCCGATAATTTCCGAGTCTCGCTCATGGTTGCTGGTGTGAAAGAAGTTATGGAGGCACTGGTGTCTTTCTCGACCTGTTTAGATGTTATCTCTGGTGATTTGGGGGGGAATTTAAATCTGGATTTTTACGATTTTTCTCCACAAAGTACTCACTGAAGTTGTCAGCAAGATCAATATCAGAGTCACAATCTGGTAGTTCTATCTGTTTCTTCAGATGGAGGAGCTCATCCACAACCTTAAACAGCAGTTGCTGATCCTTTCCACATGACCTGATCTTGTCCGAATATAAATCAACTTTGTCTGGTATATGAGCTGGTTACCCAGGTTCTGCTGGGAGACATACATTTCACGATGTATAGTGAGACCTGTACGTCTCTCACACTGCCATCTTTTTCCTCTCTAATTGCATCATTGTACCATGGCCCGGGTCTTTCACTGGCACAGTTTTTTTCTGGAGAAGGGCGTGTTTTCAAGATTTTTTTTTGGCATGGTTTTATATTGCGTCAAAAGCTCATCTAGATCATTTTTGTGTTGAACTATAAGGTCGGAAAGAATCAGCTCATGATTTAAGGCTGTGGAGTCAATGGCCTTCAATTTTAGAAAAAAAAGGCATGGGTGTGGCCTTGGCAAGTCTATCAGTCTTTACGGCATGGTGGTCCATCAGAAGCGAGCCAACATCCACACTTGTTCATCCTGTCGTGTCACCACTAAATATAAAATATTGCCACTATTGTGAGTAGGCTGATGGACATATTGGAATAGATTGTGTGCATCTAGCAAAGCTTTGAATTGTTTGAAATCAATATTAACTGTTTCTCCCCAATGACAATTGAAATCTCCAACTTTTATCATCTTTCCAGGAGTGAGAACGTATGTGTCAAGAAATGCAAAAAAATCATTAAAAAACATTGCCTTTGTCAGAAAATATAATATTTGTAATCCTGTATGTGTATAGTGACATTACCAGGGGGTGCTCTGAAAATAAGTGGTTCTCGCAGAAAAAAAGCACACTCGCTCTCTCCAAACGAGGATTGTAGGCAAGCAGTGACATGTCACTTATATGCAATCACATGTCACTTACATGCAATATAGCACCAAATAACCTCCCCTAAACCAGCGTTTAGAAGTTGGTCAATAGATGAAGATTTTGGCCAGTATGTCATACTTACCCTGCGCTCTCATAGTCCTAGGTACAATTGACTATGACAAAAACATCTTCAATATTAACTAATTATTATTCATCACAGGGATACTATGTCTGCCGAGGATACTGTGGCATGTAAAAAAACATAAATCAGTTTCACACCTGGAAAACAGCTGGAAATGTTTATGGGGCAAGTGGTTCAACAATTACATTTTGGATGTTTTATGTTGTCAAGTGAAAACTCTCATGGTAATGTGTTAAATATAGCTCAATTTTGACTCTGAGTAATTTGGATGGACTCACAGACCATAAAACTAGTTGAAATGATGTATCACAAAAGAAAATTGATCTAAAATTGAAGAATTTACACAATTTCTTAAATCTGACCATACACTTGGATTAAAAATACAAATTACTTAACCAATACGCGTGACCTGGTACTATCTGTATTACTGAGAGCATTCTATCACATGATGACCATTAATACTTAATTAAATAATAATAAATAATAATTTTGTCCCAATAGAAGCGTTCGCTAAAAAACCTCTTAGGATAAAAGGGTTAAACTATTTTGAAAATTGTGGGTGGTAGTCTATTAAGCTTTACTGACCAGGAAACTGTTTGAAATGGTGTATTAGAAGACACAATCGAGCTAAAATCGATCAATTTACACAGTTTATAAAATATGACTATATGCTGGCGGACATCTTGGAAGCCATTTTGAATATCCAAGACTGCTTGGAGAGGAAATACTAGAATGTTTACTATGTTAATCTAGATGCCTCTATGATTATTTCATGAAAAAAATGATAATAAATCATAATTTTGTCCCAAAAGAGCTTACAGAGGCGTTCGCTAAAAAGTCTCTTGGAATAAAAGGGTTAAATATGTTTTGAAAATTGCTGCGGGTAGTCTATTACTGACCACGGAACTATTTGAAATGGCGTATTACAAGACAAAATCGAGCTAAAATCGATCAATTTACGCAATTTAGACTATACGCTGGTGGCCATCTTGGACACCATTTTGAATATCCCACAGTGCTTAAAGACCGAGATCTGCTCTTCCCAGTTTCTATGATGAAACTGTCAAGTCTTGATTTACTCACTGACCTTTGCGACCTGTTGGTGACGGGCGTGTTGACAGGGTGATACTATGCATGCGGCTTTTACCCCATCTCCACACACAACATGAATGTCAGCCGCTGGTAGATATACTTCTATATAGGTCTATATTACGCGCGCTGCTAGCTGGAACAGCCATACCACAAAATTGGTATAAAATTGTTAACGTAAGGACGTTTTTGAGTTTCCCTAAACATTTATTTATATTAGTATGATGGCAAACATTACGAACATGTCGTTAATTGCTACACTTTAAAAGGTATCCAGGGCGGGGGCCCTGGTGCAGTGGTTAAAGCTGCCTGCTTGGCACGTCTGGGGGATTGCGGGTTCAATCCCCGCTTTGGCATTCAAGTTCCAAGAAAAAAAATGTTTCTTCTCCGCTAACTCATAAAGATTCAATATTGTGGGGAGCCTCCATGACTGAGAGGTGGCTTGCTCGGCCTCAGACTGCCAAGGCCCGAATTTCGAATTCTGTGTCTGGAGGGCAGGTTCATCTCATTCATCTCACTATCCTCATTAGGTTCCTTGCGTGGCCTTAAACCCCATTCCTTTCAGTTTCAGGTATCCAGATTTCAAAGAAACTAAATGTTACTTCCCCCGAGATAGATTTTTCTTTATTTTGAGAAGCCGAAACGATCTAGAGTAGTGTGCTTTGCCTCCGACTGGCAAGGTTAGAGTTTGAATCATCATGTGTCTGGAGGACAGTGTATCCTTGACATAGTGTGTTGAAAAATGGCTTAAATCCCCATTCATTCATTCATTCATTCATTCATTCATTCATTCATTCATTCATTCATTCATTCATTCATTCATTCATTCGTTTGTTCGTTCGTTCGTTCGTTCGTTAGTTCGTTCATTCGTTCGTTCGTTCGTTCATTCATTCATTCATTCTTTCATTCATTCACTCAATCATTCATTCATTCATTCATTCATTCATTTCTGCGCTTTCCTATGTTCTCTGGAACAAATACGGGCCTACCAAGAATCACGAGACATCGAGACAGGCAATACTTTGCTTAGAAAACATTGTGCAGAAGTTAATAACAGCCGTGCAAAGCTACTATTCTTCATACAAAAAACTGCTACATCACCATATTATTTTGTAGCATATGCACCAAAGTGTGTAGCAAACTGCTCTGCTACACCAGACAAATTATTCCCTTCGAGGTAATGTTGGTTTAATGTTGGGCCAATGTCACAGACACAGGGTTGGCAAAAACCCGGGTAATTTCAATATTAACCGGCCCACCCGGGCAATAATGGGCAATATGGATAAATACGGGTTTTAATGGGCAATAATGGGCAATATTGGATGGCTGCCTATATTCTCCATTTCATACATTTTTTAATTCAGACCCCCTGATCCCTATGTTTGCTTTATTTACCTTATAAATATTAATTTAATATCAGTTACGATGTCATTTATATATATATATATAATTGATATTAAAAACTACTTATTTTATCAATTTATGATTTTAAGTGAAATCTGTTGGTGAGAATATAAGTGGGTTATGGCATAAATTAACTTAACAACATGTTGTTGTCATGTGTACACACACACTGCAGCTGATGAACCCTTTGAGGCTGGTTTTCTCGGTTATTATTACTAATATAATTTCTTATCTAATTTAATTTCTTATCAAATATGATTTATTATTAGATAAAGAAATAGGCCTACACTGCCGCTAATAAATGATCTTGTCAAATTCAATTTAGAAGAAAATCAGTATTTGTTTAACAAGTCTAAACTGGGAAAGGAGGAACCCACGACAGGCTTTTAAATAATATAAATACGAGCCCTAGACAACACATGCTGTTCACGTGTCACATGTCGCCTTCTGAGATCAAAGCTGCATGGTCATTGTGGACAATGGTTGTTTCTTTTCCTTACAAACACGATACATTGAATCAACTCCGTATTAACATTGTTCCAAAGTCTGCGATGCTGGCGGGACAATAAAACAGCATTGGGTCAAAATCTAGTGCACAGTGGGTATTCACCCAATGCCGCCCGAATTACGTGTTTCTCAGACGCGCTGCAATCACACCTCTTGTCAATAGAAAGTTTACCGTCTGGAGGCGTCTACACATTATGTAACCATAAGCGGCGGAGAGGCGTCTCTCTGATTGCGTAACCTAGTGCAGTACATCGCTGACTGTTTTTTCTTGTCTAAATAATATCCCTATGTTTTTTTTTATTATTGATTTGTAAGTTTCACTGAAAGGCACTGTAAATCGATACCAAATATTTAAATTTAGCTCTAAAACTAGCGAATTACACATTTAGAGCCCGAATTATTTCATGGTACGAGCAGTCTGTAAGCCCTATTCAGTGCCCAAGGGACTACACAATTATAAAATTAATGTTGAGATTATCTATGAAAACACATTTAGTACATTGGACTAGCCCTCCCTTATAAAATAATATCATTAAGTACCTTTTAACGATTGATTTGTACATTTCACTGAAAGGCACTGTAGATCGATACCAATTATTTAAATATAGCACTAAAACTGACGAATTGCACATTTAGAACCCAAATGGTGTAAAGTGATACGATTGCGTGCTTTGACAATTCATTTTCACTTTTCACTTTGTAATATTCTAGTATTTTTTTATTATTGCCCATTATTGCCCACTTTGGCTAAAAAAGCATTATTGCCCAGCCCGGGTTTTCCCGGGTTTTCCCGGGGTGGGAAAACCCGGGCCGGGCAATATTGCCAACCCTGCACAGACATCTGCCGCTGTGTCCCTTTTTGCCAATATGCTGCGAAACACTAGAAGTCAACGGCAAAATATCAATATCATGATAATGTTGATTACATTTCATGAAAGAATAAATGTATGACAAAAATAATGAAAAAGAAATGGAATGCGTGAATGAATGAATGAATGAATGAATGAATGGATGAAAGAATGTGAATGCATGAATGAATAAATGTATGAATAAATGAATGAACAAATGAATGACTAGATGAATGAATGAATGAATTAATGAATGATTGATTGATTGAATGAATGAATGAATGAATGAATGAATGAATGAATGAATGAATGAATGAATGAATGAATGAAAGAAATGGGTGGATGCATGGGCAGTAATTGGATGGATAGATGTATATCAAAATGGATAGATGGATAGACAGATCGATTGACTGATTGATGCAGGATGAGGGGTTCAGGGTTTTTGAATGAATGAATGAATGAATAAATCATAAATGTATGTATGCATTACTTAATTATTGATTAAATATTGAATGGATGCATGAATGAGTCAATGAATGGATGGACGTTTGAATTGATAAAGAATGGGGGGATGTATGAAAAGAATGATGTGTGAATACGAGATTATTAAATGTATGTATGCACAGATTAGTGAAAAGAAGAATGAATAATTTAATGATTGAATGAATGAACTGGAAATAGATGTTCACAAACGAGCACCAAAGCAGTTGGCCATTTTAAATTTGAAATAAATTAGCAAACGTTCTCAAGGTTTATTTTATATTACAGTTTTAGCTATCATGCAATATTTACGAGACAAAAAAACGGCCATTTTATTTCTGCAAAATTTGTCCTGGGCTATGCTTGTGTGAGAGTCACACCTTACATTTTGTTCGATATTCAAGGTCCAGCTATATTTCTTTGTTTTTAGCTACATCAATATCAAAATTCAACGTGGCTGTTAAGCAGCCATTTGCATTACTTTGATCCTGAAACGCGCTAACGAGTATTTCTTTGTTAGTGGTAATAGTAATTAAAGGGTTGATTAAATAGTGATCAAAATGTCACCAAAACATTCTCCAGTGGTATGTGATGGCCATGTGAAGTATGTGGAAGCAGAAGTTGAGAGTACCTATTTTGAAAAACAATACAGTAAGCAGTCTGCCTCGGCGATGGTACTCTGGTTCCCCGTGGCCGAGCTTCATGTAGCCTGGGTATGCCCCAGTGGCGAATGTTTGTGATTTGTTGCTATTTCTAGACGAAAATAGGGTAATCCCCGAATTCAGACATTTTTGAAAGGTCACTTCCCCGGATGAAGAGTTGTTCACAGTATTGTATTTCCCCTCTGACGCATTTCCTATGACTTGACCCAGAAAATGATTCACCGGCCTCAATAGCACAGGCATGATTGTCACGTGACTAAGAACCTTTGCCAATACCCGGCCATAAATGAAACCAATCAATCAATCAATCAATCAATCAATCAATCAATCAATCAATCAATCAATCAATCAATCAATCAATCAATCAATCAATCAATCAATCAATCAATTAGTCAACCAATAAAAATAAAGGGGTGGTTTGTCTAGATAGGAGGATGGATCGATCGAAGGATTGGTTCATGAAAGGAGGAATGAATAACATAATGAATAAATGGATGTATGATTGAATGAATGAAAAAAAGAGTGGGTGGATGGGCGGGCGGTAAATAGATGGATAGACAGATCGATCGATCGATTGATAGAGGGATGGGTTATCTAATGACTTATTGAATTAATTAAATAAATAATGAATGGATACATGAGTCAGTGGATGGATGGACGTATGGATTGATGAAGTGAAGGATGGATGTATGAAAAAAATGGAATGAATGACTGAATGAATAAATACATGAATGAATGAATGAGCCTCGGGATATAGCACAGGGCATTATTGTACTTGACCTGGAACTACGAAAGGGCAGCCGGATTTTTTCACCAAGTTCCTCTATAAGGTCTCTAGTAAAACCAAAAAAAAGTTGGGGGGGGGGGATTTTCAGTCTCATTAGAGATGTTCAGTGTGATAAAAGTGTCTACCTCTGTACATACTTGACCGTTTTATATGACTTTTGTGTCATTTTGTACAGAACTTGATATGATAAACCGATATATATAATTTGATGACCTTGAAGGGTAAATGTATAAGTCAATGTCAAGGTCCAACATTAAATCAACACTTTTTTATGGTTTTGCATATATTTTTCTACAACGCAAATATTTTACAGATTTAGTAATATCATGGCCACTGTCTAAATGGGTGTGTAATTGGAAATAAGCATTTTTTGATATTATCTAATTTGCATTAATACAAAATGACCGCCACTGAAAATGAAACCTAAATCATAATACTGTTGACTCTTGCCTATCATTGGCCTATCAAAGAGACTACAGTTCACCAGGTAGTTTTTATACATTGTTGTCACACTGTCAAGCTACGTCAGTTATTGATTTTTGAAAATTGCTGCATCTGGAAACTTCTAGACCCACCCTAACAATATTCTGGAGATATTTCTCAAACACATAAATACCTCTACCACTTTTTATTTTGTGTCAAGCGAACTAAGAAAAACTAGCGGTCTTTTAATACTTGGCTCCCAGACTATATATGCACCACCATGGCATTTTGTCCCACACAATTTTTCATTTATCACTAATGTTCATCAACTGACAAGGTAATGACCACTGCAGTAGTTGTATTTTATGGTTTGTATCATATGATAGCATAACGCATTACTGTTGCAAAAATGTCTAAACATATACATATATATACATACGTATACATATATTTTTTTAATCCTCATTCCCAAAGTCAGCCAGGTAAAATATTATAATTTTCTTATATACCCCCCTATCCCCCCCACATATTTCAGACTGTCAACATGTTTTTTATTACTACTTGGGATGCCCTTGAGTCATCGATCTGGGTGGATGGCTTAGCATCATACAAAAATACTTAATAAGCTCCTCGACTATTATGGGAATTTCACAAACCTCAGAGACAAAGCAAGTAAGGCTATATTTGCACTACAAAAATCAATCACGTTGCCATGATATTGGCACCGAAGGTGATAATGAAGTCACATTCATTCTGTGCACAGCTGATGAAACGAGGAAATCGAGATAAGCAATTTAGGTAATTCCATATCATACAAAAAAAGATGAAACTCACAACCCTTTTCTACTTTATGATAACATTATAAACACGATTAATGTTAGTAACACATCGCAGATGTTAAATGTGACGAAATACAGCGTAATACTATAGCTGTACCTAACCAATCTACTGAACTGCGTTTGTGACCTTGAAGATGTATTATATAAAGCTGAAGATTCCGCATTAACTTTCAGTTTCAACACTTGGGCATATATGAGATGGCGTTCTGTGGAGGCCATGCAGTGTTTGTGGATATAAATTAAGTTATTTTCTGTAATTATCGTATCGTATTGTAGGCTCGATAGACATAAATCTGTATATATCAATTTACTTGTTGTAGAACATTTTAAATACGTATGCCGTGATCTGTTTTGTAGAATTTGTCATATGTATCAGAATAAAAAAAATATATAGTGATTTGAAAATATGTTCGACATTAACGACATGCGCTTTGAAATATCCCACTGACTGCAGCTAATAGCTGCAATACCACAGGGGGCTGCGCATGTATAAATGTTTATTATTGTCTCACCCAATATACACGATTATACAATCACACATTCAAATTAAATAGCATATTAAAACTATTGATACTGGTCACTCCTAAGTGGAGTTATGACAGACACTAGGCTTAAGATATATTACTTCCTAAAAGCTAGTTATGAGTTATCACCGATTTTTAGTACAGTATTTGCGATTCATGGTACATTAAAATAATGTTTATGCACAGAAGGGGCAGAATTATGCAATAAAAAAAATTGCTCATTATTAAATTAAGCACAGTATGTTTAAATAATTGATTTGCAATATACAACGTAATAAAAGTTGATATACAGACGATTAAAAGCTATTAAATGAAATGGGATTTAACAAAATTGTAGATGTCAAGTTATGAAATACAAATTTATTAGGCTATTAATTGTAAGTTACATTCACAACTGATAGTATAGATACATTACTGACTAAAAATGGACTAGCAAATGTCTAGTCATTGTTGACTGTTTTTTGAAAATCTAAATAGGTCAATTGAGGAAAACGTGACAGAGGCCTGACTAATAAATTGTGCTTATTGTCAGTGGTGGCCATTTTGGATTTATGTTAAATAGATCTTTTATAAGTTATTCAGTCAATAGCCACTATGAAATCAACATACTGTATTTTATTATTTTAGAAACGTTTGTCCTGCAGAACAAGACAGCTAAAGCATACGTTTTGTGTTTGACCTTGACTCTGTCCTATAAATTGACCTTGAAAGGTCACATAAATATGTTTAGTTGATTCACCAAATAAAACTCTATATCAATAGACCCCAATTTCATTCAAATCAATCAATTACGTTCAAAGCTGGAAGCGTCTCTGATATTGGAACATTTCTCAGGATAAAAAAAGAGCGTTGCCCAAAAATACCCCCCCCCCCAACGAGTTGAGCTTAAGACTTTTTTTTGGTGATACTATAGACCTTATAGTAGTAGTATTTTATTTATTAAAGTGCCATCCATATACATAATTTAAACAGAAAAATTAAAACATTTAATAGTTATGATGGCCAACCTCCCAGGCTTATATGGCACTGATCATTTTGTAACTGTGTGTTTGATAAGTTCATAAATAAGAAAAGAATAATTATATTTAATTTATGCGTCTTGAAAATGAATCTTTTACCATTTTCGAAGTTGCATATACAAAGTTATCACTGAATCAGTTTGTCTTTATTAAAAATATTGTTCCAGTCATATGATGTTATTAATTAGTTGATATGTTTTGCACGAATGTCATTATATAAGGGGCAGCTCAGCAGGAAATGTTCTTCGGTCTCTACGACGGGTTGTGGGCAAACTGGACATAGACCCTCTTTGATCGGTTTTCCACGCCAACGGCCTGTCTCGATGGCCAGAGGGAACACACCGGAGCGTAGTCTAGCTATGCAGCTTCGCGAACTCGGCTGTAACATTTTAACATAGTTTTCACAAGTAAAAGTTGATTTTAGCTCCCTAGATGTTCGTAGTTTGGGCATATTATTTATTTCCACTTTCCACTGCATCTCGAATATATTTGTCAGTTTGGTGATGGCCGTATCAACTACCCACTTTTGGATGATGTTAGCAGTCGGGTATTTTTAAGACCTTCTAGACCACAGTCCTGCAGTATGGCACCAGCATTTTTTGCCCAGGTGTTCATTCCGAGTTGTGCTTGCCTGTAATCCCAGTCAAATACACGGCGTGTTAAGCGGTCAGGAGGCAGTAGACAAAGGTGGCACCACATTCTGACTGTTTCCACTTTGTGACGTACGTATGTAGCCAGCCCATATCACCTTCCATTGATGAAATAGGACATTTTTTTCCTACCCCTAGAAAACATCGAATTAAGCGCCTTCGAATTTCATCGCATACACCATACCGCTTTTGACCCCATATTGCACTAGCATAGTCCATTACAGGGGATACCACACTATTATGAACATGAGTGAAGACACGCCATGGTAAACCTTTGTTTTCAAAGTATATTGAGATGAGCTTGGAGGCAGCACGGCTTGCACTTCTTGCTAGTTGACCTGCGGTCAGTTTATAATCCATGTGCTGTGTGAGTAATACACCGAGGTAGGTATACGAGTCCGTCACTATCACATTTTCGTCATCTATAAAAAACTTCGCAATAGATTGTTTGGTGGTACGGGCCTGAACTGCACAACTTTCGTTTTGTCCACGTTTGCTTTCATCTGCCAAGTTTTCAACCAGTCCTTCAAGATATTTAATTGTTGCTGTATACCATAAGGAGAATCGGACAGGAGAACTATGTCATCTGCATATAATAATATGCTTATTTTTAAGTCACCAATAGATACTCCGACGTCGAGCTCGTTAATTACAGGTATGAGGTCATTGATGTATAGAGTGAAGAGCGTCGGTGCCAAGTTATCACCCTGTCGGACTCCACTCTCAACAGAGAATGAGTCAGTCATGACATTATTAATTCGAACACTGGAGCGGAGGTCATTATACATATTTTTGATGGTGAAGTACATTTTTCCCCGGATCCCGTTACATAGCAGTTTGTACTTGAGGAGCGTATGGTTCACTTTGTCGAATGCTTAGCACAGTCTACGAAACAGGCAAACGTAGATAGTCCAGCTGAAATACGATTGTTTAGAATGGTAGTGAGAGAGTACAGATGATCCAAGCAGGTCCTACCACGTCGAAATCCATTTTGTTCATCTCCAATTAAGTTGTTTTCTTCTGCATAATTGATAACACGTCGATTGAGGATGCTGTTGTATACTTTTGCCACTGTCGACTTGAGACTAATGCCACGATAACTGCCTGCACATTTTGAGTCTTTACCCGGCTTTAAAATGGGATGTATAATGTTTTTATGCCACATTTCCGGCGATATACTGCTGTTAAAGCAAGTTTCAAATAGTTTATGCAATATGCGTTGTAATGATGGCATTTTGATAATCTCATTCGGGATATTGTCTACACCAACTGCTTTACCCTTCTGTATCACCTTTATTGCCTTTTGCAGCTCCTCCATACGTATTGGTTCATTTAGTGCGTGATCATTATTGGTGTGAGTATCGTTTTCCATTTGATTAATGAGATTTTTATAACCTGTGATACTCTCCCGGTCGTGGTCTGTGGCACGATAAATGTCACTGAATGTGTGTTTGAAGGCTTCACATATATCACCAGTGTCGGAAGATAGTGTACCATCACTTTTACGGACTGAATCCACTTTTTCCTTTTTCCCACCTGGGGCCATCTGCTTCACACGTTCCCAGAATTGGCGCCGGTCCTGGTTTCGTAATGAACACAGTTTGTCTCGTTGCTTTGCACGATATTCGCGTTCGGATCGACGTAGAGCCCTGTCAAAATCTTTTCGTCTTCTGGTCAACACGTTCCGAAGTTCATTTTTAACACTTTGACGACCTTTATAATGCAAATATTTTCTTTCTGCAGCAGTAGCTATCTTCCACAGCTCTTTCAGGTGATTATTCCAGTACGGACGGTGTCGTCCTCGTCGACCAGATTTATGAGTGCGCTGTGTTATGTCCTTATGTGGAATGCTATCGTCCATAATCTTATGAATGGTATTGACAAGTTCATTATATATATCACTTATTTGTTGTTTATCATTGTCTAGTTTTTCTAGTTTTTCCGCTACCTGAAAAAGTACGTCACTTGCCCTTTCTGTGGCGAAAACATCAGCTGGTATGTTGCGTACTTAGTAAACCCTGCGGGATACACCAGGCTGCATTTCCTTATTTGATTGTTTGTTGTCACTGTGTGTACTGGTTAACCTCCTGAACAAGGATAGATCGCACAGTACAGAGTGGTCTGGTGTATTTCGAAATGGTGGAGTCAGGTTGTACTCCTCACAAAGATCACTCACTGTTTTCACGGAGCACTTTGATGCATTATCCAATGATGCACGTGGTATAATCATGTAGTCTACGACAGAGCGACCACGTCTGGATATACATGTATAGTTGTCATTTTCCGGGTTAACCCTGCTATTCATAACACACATTCCGGAATCTCTTAAGAATTCTATCAAGTAATCACCGTATTTATTGCGAACTGTATCAACGGGGTGACGATTTTGTGAAGTGTCATCACTAAGTTCTATGTCCTGGGCGTTACCAATACGCCCGTTGAAGTCTCCACATATTAATATGTCATTTTCGTTCCAGTACATATAGACTTGTCCAAGCAATGTATCATAGAATGTCTGGGCTGTGTCACCGCGGCACGAGTTAGAGGGAGGTAGATACGCAACACATAGTAATACAGTATGTTCATTATCGTAGCGTGACTGTAATTGCGTCCACAAAATTCCTTCCATTGAATTGTCCAGTATTTTAATTTCAAAAGAGTTAAAAAGATTTTTTTACCAGAATCCGACACCGCCCGATCCGTGAGGTGCATTAGGTGCAAGGTGCAGTCTATTGTGGCCTATCCATGTGTAACCAGGAACTGTGATTTCTTCTTGGTCTTTAAGGTGCGATTCACATATGCAGTATATATCCATGTCCATTGTCATAACCAACTCACGACGAAATATTGCTTGTTCGCTTCCATAGCCAACAGATCAGCCATTGACATTCCATTGGGCAATTTGAGAGGCTGGCTTTTGTCCTAGTTGTTATTTACAGCAGCTGGGGCCGGCTGAACATGACCACGGCGATAGTTAAGGCCTGGTAAAGCATTCACAATACGGCGCATATTAGCATCTCTTAGTGTTTCCTGACGACTACGATCACCTTCTATATACACCGTCTTGTAGGGTTCGATTTCTCTCAACTTTGCTTTATTACGCAAAATAGTTGATTTCACCTCTTCGCTAACTAGCTGTACAATTATAGGCTTTATGTCAGGACCACTGTGTGTGCGCTCAACGTGCTGTACACCTTCTAATTATATGTCAGCTCCTGTAGCCTGTAAACAACTTAGTACACTAGCCTTTAAGGTGTCCTCTGCTTCTTCAGCTGCTGTCGGATTATATACCAGGCCTTTTATTATCAATTTACTCAAATTTTTGGGGGTAGCAGGTGCTACGGTTGCAGTTGCGTCAGTTGCACCCTCGACATTTTCCGCCTGTGGAGTCTGTTCCACCGTAGTGAGCATTGCCTCGATTCCCGCTATGGCCTGTTGCATTTTCTCCAGATCTGTATCAATATTGCCTTTTATAGTATCCAGCTTTTTTTCTACCATTACGGACAGCTCATGTCTCAGCTTATCAATTTGAATCTTAAAGGTTTTACGTATATCTTCTTGGCCTTGGCGTATTTGTTTCAGCTCGTCTAAAAGCATGTTGTTGCTGACAGTCTGGTCATGCTGCGCAGTGTTGTTGTTAATATTGACAGGTTCCAATAACGTTCCATTGTTTTGATCTGGTGCAGTGTATTGTTGTGAAAGGTGCGGGTGAGCTGCAGCTGTATTGTCAGATTGACCACTGGTCAGTACACTACCTGTTGCTTACATTTTATGTGCAGGACTGTGTACACTCTCTGTACTTGAAGCCAAACTTAATAGATCTCGAGTCCTCTTATTTGATTTATTTTCGTTTTCTTCTTCATCTGACATATCCACTTTGTTCTTTATACCTTAATGTACTTCCATGCTGTTTTTAAATTACAGCAATGCGCTATTTTCATATAAAAATTCAGAATCGTAATCAGCCCCATACGGACCGACGTTGTCACATTGTCGCGTACACACATTGTTGGTGAAAAAATCCGTCTGCCCTCTCGTAGTTCCAGGTTCGGCCATATATTGACAAAAATGCCCTGTGCTAATAATAATTATGCGCACATACAGACTAGACTATATAATCTTCGATGTGACAATCAAACAACATTAAACATTGCCGGTACAGATGATAGAAAAGAACATCAGCACAATCCTGATTTTTAAAGAAGTTAGAAACGGTACCATTGTATTATCTGGTAACAGGGTAACAAAACATAAGGCTCGGTGAAAAAAAAAAATCAAGCCACTATCTCAAATATTTCGATATTGGGAAAGATGTGATAACTTTGGTAAACATGGTAGAATATAACATTGTTATGCGGCGATTTAAAATTTT
This sequence comes from Flabesymbios commensalis, assembly GCA_964017125.1. Classification (NCBI taxonomy): domain Eukaryota; kingdom Metazoa; phylum Annelida; class Polychaeta; order Terebellida; family Flabelligeridae; genus Flabesymbios; species Flabesymbios commensalis. Next base: position 102,950,057 of record OZ024906.1, on the reverse strand, counting down.
GCATGATAATACTGTCCAATAAAGGTATCATGTGTTTTATTGTATTCCTTGATACCAAAAACATTTGGTTTGGTGAAATAATCTCGTCTCCATCTCAATTATTGATGAAGATATGTTATGTTATGTTAAAGGTGTGGTCAACTGTCAAAATTCGCGGGACAAGGGTCTCCCAGAAGGCAATAGTGCCCGTGGGTAGGCCAAGTCCCTATTCCATAATAATACTAAATATGCGTTCCATACCCAAAGCCTCATTAAGAGCAAGTTCTCAAATCACAGCAAGTGCATATATACTTGAGCAACATCTATAAGTTTATAATTCAAAGCTCTTGGCCATTACCCCTACTTGGTCGCTGGCTTGCAAACAAACTGACTGTATTACTGCGGGGATGTTGAAACTGCTTGACCCAAGCTTGTATTGACATGCATGAGGACTTTCTCCCAAACATTGTACATTTATTCAATGTTGGTTCAATGTTGGGCCAGCGTCGCAGACATTGGCCTAGCATTAAACAGCATTAGATCAATGTCCTGTTTAAGTAGTATCTTGTAATCAGTTCAGTGGCTATATTAATGCCGTCAATCTGTACTCAATAGGCTACTGTTGGCCTGCACTTGACCGTCCCAGGCATGCGCGTTTTGCAGTTGAATCATTCTTTAATGTGATTTCATTCCGGCCATTTTAAATTTTGCGTTTTTTAGAAACCCATATTCGCCCAGATATCACCATAGGGCTGTGTTAGCCATGCATAATCAAAGAATAAAAATATATCATTATTTAAGGAAGATTTACTAAAACTTTTACTACGTTAATCTACATGCCTTTTGGGTTCTTGCATGAAAATCCCAGCTTGGTATGAGCTCTCTAATTGTCTTTCTACTTGAAATATTGCTGAATATAGGTCCCAAGTGGCGCCCATTTTTGAAAACCAAGATGGGGGCCAAAATCTGGATGTGCCAACTTGCTTCCATCAAAATCCCTATAGAGCAATATCCTAACTGTCTGTGTGTCAAAATTCACTATTTATTCAGAAGTGTACACCCAATTACCTAACAGCCCCCACTATAGATGACAATGTAACAATACACAATAGAAAAACGAATATAAGTTTATTACTACAGTACAACAGTAGCTGCTAACTTTGAAGTATGTTAAACTGTTACTGACGTTAGCATGTGAACATATGTAAACTCCGCAAAAATGTCTGCAGTCTGTGAAAAACAAATGCCACGGATTCTTACAGTCAGGAAAAAAAATATAAAAAAAGAAAAATCAAAATGAACAACATTCTAAAATACGAAAACTTTTTCACTGTTTAGTATATAATAAAGTCTACTAAAAAAGAAAACACCCTTTCATATTGGATGACAGCTTAGCCCTTTAATAGCTGACTGACATGACTGATTTTACTCATAGCAGACAGGGATACCTGTACGATTATCACGGATTAACCTTCATCGCATTACAAAAACATTCGTAGTTTGTTGGCCAGTGCTGAATAAAACTGTATAAATCTCATCCAGCCCTTATCAACGCTGAGGGTCTAGATGAAGGATCCGATGTTGATTTGTTTTTATGTTTGAAAGGGTCAACACTGAGGAAAATCCTTTCCTTTTTGTGACTATACCAGCCACGAACATCCCATGAATATTACCTGTGTATTTTGGCGATGTTTTCAATGACCGCAAAAATTTAAAACAGCGGTCGCGTTTAGCTATGTTGACCCTCCTTGTTCTAAAATGTGTGGCCCGTTTGGAAAGCAGCCCATGTCCCGATGACGTTGTAATTAAACTCGCTACGTCTTTGGACGATGTGATACATCTGAGACCTTACATACTTCTCCTAATACGAGTTAAGAAATTTTGTCATAGATTACGGCTAGTTAATTATAAAAAAAATTTTTAGAAGGAAATAATAAAATTGCTGACTCATGTCCTTTTCCTTCCAAATATTACAAGTCCATTATGAACCGGGTCGATCTGAAAGACAAAAATGTAATGATGTACATTTTGTCATATTTTTTTAAATCTAATTACGTTGCCACCGGATGTTTTTAAAAGTTGTAATCTATCGGAATGTTGCCTTTACCCATTCAAACACTCAAAAAGATATAACAGAGCTAAAACAAAAACATTTCATTTGCCTGGGAATGGGCCTTTACTGACGTCATTTTCTTGGATTTCTGAAACTACAAATGTCGCTCTATTGTGGATCTATATATAAACAGCATGATCGTGATGTACTATATTCTAGACTATAATATAGACTACCTATTTATTGTGAAACAAACAGGGACGGTGCTGATAGGACGGAAATATAGTTATCAGTTATTAGATCTACTATACATTCCTGTCATTTCATAATTAAAGAAAATATGCTTTGTAGTGGGCATTTTACGTGTGTATTATTATTTATTTTGGGTTGGCTCCAGAAGGGGTGTCGGTGGCTAAAAAATATGTTAACATAATTTTTTTTTCTGGTGGGTTTTTTAAAGTACATTGGGCGAAGCCGCTGATATAGGAATTTATAAACAATCGCCTTATGTGCATGCAAATTACCAATCCATGTTTAAAATGTATTCACTTCATCGATTCACAAATACGTTTCTACATGTTCCTTAGGGAGGGGGGACAGTGATGCGTCATCACAGACAAAATAGAGGGGGAGTCAAAGACAAGGGGAGGCTCAAGGGGAGGGGGTCAAGGTCAGGGCGTCCAAGCGGAGGGGGTCAAGGGGGGTGGCCAAGGGGAGGGGTGGGGGTCACGTGAGGGTCCTCCACCAATCACAGGCTTATATCATTAGTATAAACCATACTACTTCCAAGTCTAATGTTTGTGATTACAGCCTAATGTCTGTGATTACAGCCCAATGTCTGTGATTACAGCCCAATGACAGTTATTACAGCCCAATATCTGTTATTACAGCCCAATGTCTGTGTTTAGAGCCTAATGTCTGTGGTTACAGCCCAATGTCTCTGATTACAGCCCAATGTCTTGTGATTACAGCCCAATGTCTGTGATTTCAGCCCAATGTCTGTGATTACAGCCCAATGTCTGTGATTACAGCCCAATGTCTATGATTACAGCCCAATGTCTGTGATTACAGCCCAATGTCTGTGATTACAGCCCAATGTCTGTGGTTACAGCCCAATGTCTATGATTACAGCCCAATGTCTATGATTACAGCCCAATGTCTGTGATTACAGCCCAATAGCTGTGGTTACAGCCCAATGTCTGTGATTACAGCCCAATGTCTGTGATTACAGCCCAATGTCTGTCATTACAGCCCAATGTCTGTCATTACAGCCCAATGTCTGTGATTACAGCCCAATGTTTGTGATTACAGCCCAATGTCGGTGATTACAGCCCAATGTCTGTGGTTACAGCCCAATGTCTGTGATTACAGCCCAATGTCTGTGATTACAGCCCAATGCCTGTGATTACAGCCCAATGTCTGTGATTACAGCCCAATGTCTGTGATTACAGCCCAATGTCTGTGGTTACAGCCCAATGTCTGTGGTTACAGCCCAATGTCTGTGATTACAGCCCAATGTCTGTGATTACAGCCTTATGTCTGTGGTTACAGCTCAATGTCTGTGATTACAGCCCAATGCCTGTGATTACAGCCCAATGTATGTGATTACAGCCCAATGTCTGTGATTACAGCCCAATGTCTGTGGTTACAGCCCAATGTCTGTGGTTACAGCCCAATGTCTGTGATTACAGCCCAGTGTCTGTGGTTACAGCCCAATGTCTGTGGTTACAGCACAATGTCTGTGATTACAGCCCAATGTCTGTGATTACAGCCCAGTGCCTGTGATTACAGCCCAATGTCTGTGATTACAGCCCAATGTCTGTGATTACAGCCCAATGTCTGTGATTACAGCCTAATGTATGTTATTACAGCCCAATGTCTGTGGTTACAGACCAATGTCTGTGGTTACAGCCTAATGTATGTGGTTACAGCCCAATGTCTGTGGTTACAGCCCAATGTCTGGGATTACAGCCCAATGTCTGTGATTACAGCCCAATGTCTGTGGTTACAGCCCAATGTCTGTGATTACAGCCCAATGTATGTGATTACTTTCCAATGTTACATTAATAGTGAATTACTTGTTTGTTGCAGAATCTCCAAATGAGTTGGTGGAGAGAATAAAGTTAGAGCTGGAGGAGGCTGGTGTCAGCTGCCACCCTCAACATTCACCCGGAGCCAACAGGTTACAGAGTGATGGCACCGCCATCGCTGACAGTGGTGCCGTAATACTGGTCATCACTAATAACCCAAGTCCTTACTATGAGCAGGTTGTCAGTCAGTGTGTGAATGCGGCTGCCAAATGTAAAACAGATAAGACCATCATTCCTATATTTGCTGGTGTTACACGGGATGAAGTTAACAATCTACTGAAGATGCCCACCTTCATGCCTCTTAAAGATACAGAACATGTATTGTATGAGGAGCCAGGCTCAATGGATAGAGTTATCAGCTGCATCAAACAGCCAGAAATATGTGAGTATTCTGACAGAGTTATCCCCATCAAACAACCAGCAATATGTGAGTATTCTGACAGAGTTATCTACATCAAACAACCAGCAATATGTGAGTATTCTGACAGAGTTATCTACATCAAACAACCAGCGATATGTGAGTATTCTGACAGAGTTATCCCCATCAAACAACCAGCAATATGTGAGTATTCTGACAGAGTTATCTACATCAAACAACCAGCGATATGTGAGTATTCTGACAGAGTTATCCCCATCAAACAACCAGCAATATGTGAGTATTCTGACAGAGTTATCTCCATCAAACAACCAGCAATATGTGAGTATTCTGACAGAGTTATCCCCATCAAACAACCAGCAATATGTGAGTATTCTGACAGAGTTATCTACATCAAACAACCAGCAATATATGAGTATTCTGACAGAGTTATCTACATCAAACAACCAGCGATATGTGAGTATTCTGACAGAGTTATCTACATCAAACAACCAGCAATATATGAGTATTCTGACAGAGTTATCTACATCAAACAACCAGCAATATGTGAGTATTCTGACAGAGTTATCTACTCCATCAAACAACCAGCAATATGTGAGTATTCTGACAGAGTTATCTACATCAAACAACCAGCAATATGTGAGTATTCTGACAGAGTTATCTACATCAAACAACCAGCGATATGTGAGTATTCTGACAGAGTTATCTCCATCAAACAACCAGCAATATGTGAGTATTCTGACAGAGTTATCTACATCAAACAACCAGCAATATGTGAGTATTCTGACAGAGCTATCTCCATAAAACAACCAGCAATATGTGAGTATTCTGACAGAGTTATCTACATCAAACAACCAGCAATATGTGAGTATTCTGACGGAGTTATCTCCATCAAACAACCAGCGATATATAAATATTCTGTGCCCATATTTCTAAATCGTCACCACACAGTGGCAGACTTATTGCTTAGTGTTTTTTTTATTGTTGTCATTATTATCATTATCGAATAATTCGGGGTGAACGCTCCGCAGTCATCAATGAAACTTTGACTGTCGGTAAACTTTCTCGGATCATTCTTTGACTCATTATTACCCTGCTTAACAACTATTAATAAGTGAGAATCACATGGATACATTATTAACAAATCTCCATGCAGACCTACTATGTGCTTGAAACCTTATGTTTTAATGTTGCCTATTGTTGTTATTGTTATTCTTAAATCTACAGACGCCAATGTGCTTCTGATCTTAACAAAACTTACACTGTTTATGTTTAAGAATCGGCAAATTTGCTTATCCCATTTTTCCAAACATGTCACTTTCTTACGTAATATGTTCAAATAACTGCAACGATACTGTCCTAAATATATGTTAACATCTTTACTTATTGAAAATGTAGGGTTAATTGTCGAAAGAGGAGACTTTTATTTTAGGCAAAAATAACATCTGCTCTTTGATATTTCACACAAAATTACACATTTTCTTTTCAATATAAGTTTGTGTGGTTTAGATTTCCGAATATGTTGCTATTTGATTTTATGGATGAAATACTGATTGATGAAGTGAATATACTTTTTCAGGGGACATTTTAAAAGATACATATGGTCGAGACTTACCTGGGAGCCCTTCAGCTTTATCAGCTAGATATTATCCCGGATCAAACATGTCTGCCAATGTGTATGTAGCTCCTCAGTGTGGTGCGAAGAGAAGGATTGGGGGTCAGATATCATCAGATCCTGATCTTGAGAGTAAATCGGATTTTGTAGACATCCTTGATAATGCCCACCCTGGTGACACTATCATGGTGCATGCGGCAGCAGGATTTGGCAAATCCTCGCTGCTATGTAACGCTGTCATCCAATGGCAGAAGGGTGATCTATCTAGTTATAAATATCTTTATCTGCTCACTGTACGCAAAATAACTAATCATACAGAGGTCCTGGAGAGAGTAATAACCCGAGACCTAAAGCTACTTCCAGAGCATAACGAATCTAAGGTTAGAAGGAGTCTGAAGTTCTGTGCCAAGCAGTGCCTCATTCTGGTTGACGGGTACGATGAACTGAATGACGACGTGAAAGAGTACAGCAGTTTGAATGAGCTGCTGTCACGACGAAATGAAAAGAGTGGGCGAGACTTCCTGAAAGATGCCGTTGTGGTGGTCAGCACAAGGCCAAACTGTACTGACCATATCATCCAGAAAGCTCGCGGACAAGTGGTTGATTTACCGCTAAAGAAGATTAATGATGACGATGTTAAATCCTATGTAGACCAGTTATATCCACAGAATGAAGACAAGGCCAGCCTGATTCTGAAGGCTCTCCATGATATACCAGCTCCTGGTGATACATTACATGTGCCTCTTTTCCTAGCCCTGTTGTGTGGTCTTTGTCACAATAAACTGGAGAAATCAGGAAACATGGATGGTTTGTCTGAGCTTCGTACCTCCAGCTCGATATTAGAAACATTCTGGCAGCTTTTATTGGAAGTCAAGCATCATAAAACATTCGGCATTCAAAGTGAAAATACATTGTTTAAAAAGGAACGTGCAACTAAACAATGTGTCAAAACACTGTCCAAGTTATGTTTTGATTGCCTGGAGCAAGGGGTGTATGTATTTTCTGAGACTCTTTTGAAAGAATATAATTTATGTCTTGATGATTTGACGGAGCTAGGACCGATTGTAACTACTACAGGTGACAACGCAGGGGCGTCGTTTATTCACGCCAGCTTCCAGGAGTACTGCGCTGGGATGTATATTGCTGAAAACAAATCGGCTCTGAGGCAAATACTGAAGGAATGGAGAGGTTACTCAAAACCAACTGGGCTGTTTACCCGCTATAAAAATGCCTTGATATATTCAGTGGGAATCGACAACAATATACTGTCAACTTTTCCTTCTCAATGCTTGCGACTCACAAGATTAGAGATAATAAGTGGCGGATATAATATGTTAATAGATCTGAATGTAGAAAGTGAGCTTATACATGAATGTAATGACAGAGACAAGCGATTGGAGTTTTTAGAGAGAATAAAAACATCACCTGTGAAGGAATTTACACCTATACATATGGGATGGTATGTTGATATAAACACTTCAGCATATGATACACTGGTATCAGATCTAGGTCACCGCGGCTGTCTGGAGATCGTTAAGCGGGTTTATACAAAGCGTGATCCACACAATCCTCACCTGATTGTTCTTCCTGAGGACATGATACTTGTTGATGGTGATAGTCGTGAAATGCATATTGGTGATCCCCTGGTATTACATGTACTGTCACACATCTCACTGTCAGACGTAGCAGACCTCACTCTAGAGAACATCTCTCCTATGATCCTGAAACACGTCAAAACTAGCAAGGTGAGATGAGATTTCTAATCTGTATTTGTCTGATATCCTGTTATTGTTTGTACTTTCATAAGTAGCATAGCCTACTTATTTACGCCTAACTATAATCTCATCTGATTTGTTGATAGGTAAGAAAAATATGTGTTTTTTGATATATCTAATTTTGTATTATAAGAATACCTTATACCTACTAGCACCCAGCTATTACTTTTAATTTCATTCGCTTCGAGGTGAGAATTGCTGCCGTAATCCCCATTTCAAGGTGAGAACAAATTGCGCAGTACTCAAGTATGCTATGTCAAACTAGCAAAATGTCTTGTGAGATGACAAGGAAACATTAAACTAGCAACAGGAAACTATAATGTTAAAACAATCGGAACTCTATGTTTCCTGAAGGCTATAATTTATAGAAATATCAGCTATTTTGGTGTTAGATGTATACTCACATGAAGGGAACTTGCCTACATCATGACATTAATATATGCTGTCATTATGTCTATTGTATGTGATATAAATACCAGCATATTAACATGTCAACACACCATCATTCTATCTATTCTACATTGAATTAATCCCTGCATATTAACATGTTGACAGCTTGCCACCTTATACCCTACTCTAATCAAATATTTTGTCTTAAGATTACAAAAGTGGAGTATTTTTTTGCCATTCCACAGTTATTTTATGTTAATTTATACTAAATGACCTCCTGCAGCGTTAAGTCACCCACTGTTTTAACGGATTTAACGCTTTTAGTAAACATAAAGCTAACCATTTGCTGTGGGCTAATCCACCAGCACATTAACCCTATCAATCCTGAGGCCATTAACGCTAATCAACCAGCACATTAACCCTATCAGTCCTGAGGCCATTAACGCTAATCCACCGACTAATTCCCTGACACATCTCCGGCACTGAAAATGTCGTTTCATGATGCACCTCTACCACTGAATAGGTGGTTTTATGATGCACCTCTGGTACTGTCTCACCTGACACACCCCTGGTATTGAAAAGTGGTTCTATTAAGACAACTCTGTTACAGAAAAGGTGGATCACTTGACAAACATCTGGTACTGAAAGGGTGTTCCCGCTCTATTCAGACAGCTCCGGTACTGAAAAGGTGTTCCTTGACACACCTCTATTTTATATAATGTATGTCTCTATGTATTTGTCTGTGTCTTCCCTTTACTTTAGCTCGGCCACAGCAGTGTAGAGCACCTGACGTTATCATGGGGAGAACTTAGAGTAGATCAACTGGTGTCCTTGGTCAGTATGGTGTCTCCTGATGGAAATCAATATGTTATTGTGTACGCTGCCGTAACTCAGACAACAGAAGCTGAACCTCCAGACATCCATCCTATCTCTGTGGGATGCCTTGAGATGTATAGTGGTGTTAACCTGTCTGTGATGGAAGAGATGACTCACAGGATGAAGATAGACAATCTATGGCTTTGGGTGAGTGATAATCCCATTTACATCTAATACTATACAACTAATACTAATACAATTGTGAGAAATTGACGACTTTTGTGAAAAAACATTTCAATTCTTATCAACTTGAGTTCTAGTCTGGTGACTACATTATATAGAGCTTATTTTTCAAGTTCGCTCTCCCAATTGTGTTCATGGCTGCAACCAATTGTACGATGTTACTATGTTCAGCTTACTTCTCGACACAATTTAAGATGGATGTGGGCCGGTTTGTAGGTGTGTGCTCGAAATATGCAAATCACTCAAATAGTAAGGGAGCTTTTTAAGGGGCATTTCAAGAAAATATATTGTAAATTAAAGTATTTGGTTCGCACCAAATGATTATTTGGTGCGCGCCAAATCATTTATTGTGCTCCAATTAACTATTTGGGGGTTAGGATTACAAATGTCTCATGCATTAACCTTTCGGGGGCTAAGCTGTCATATGTCTCATATATTAACCTTCTGATTGCTAGGGCATTACATGTATCACATGTTTCATGTAATAACCTTCTGCGGGCTAGACAATAATTATAATATATCTTATATATACCGTCTGATTGCTAGAGCATCACTTGTGGTATGTTTCAACCCTCTGGAGGCTAGAGTATCAGAAGTCTCATGTATTAACCCTTTGGGACTACCATATGTTTCTTATGTTAACATTCTAGTGGTTAGACTATTAACACTCTGGGCGCTAGATTATCATATGTTTCCGATGTTAACCTTCTGATGGCTAGAATATCATAAATATATAGCATGTGTTAACTTTCTGGGATCTAGAATACAACGTGTCTCGTGTATTAACCATCAGAGGTTAATATAGGACACTTATGAAATTCTAGTCCTCAGACGATTAATATATGTGATAGCGGGTTAATAAATAAGACATGTGATACATGTGGTACATCAGAAGGTTAACATAAGAGACACATGGTAGACTAGCCCCCAGAGGGTTAAAGAGACATGTGATACTCTAACCACCAGAAGATTAATGTATGAGCCCCCAGTGAGTTAACACAGCATGAGACATGTGATACTCCAGAGTGTTAGTACATGTGATACTTGATCCACTAGCCCCGAGAGGGTTTATGCGATATTCTAGTCATCAGAAGGTTAGAGACATACTCTAGCCCCAGAGGATTAATACATGAAACATGTGATACTCTAGCCATGAGAAGGTTAAAACATGAGACTTCTGATGCTCTATCCATCAGAAGGTTAATATATGAGACATATATAATAGGATAGTCTAGCCCCCGGAAGGTTAATGCATGAGCCTTATCCTAGCTCACAAATTGTAACTGAAAGTATTTAATTGGTGGGCACCAAATGATTTGGCGAGCACCAAACAACCAATCGGTGCACACCAAATCATTTGGTGCTCACCAATTAAATACTTTTAGTTACAGTTTATTTTCTTGAAATGTCCCTTAAAAAGCTCCATAAATAGTGCATTAAAAATAAGAACATTATCAATACCTTTTTTAAAGATAGAGAATGCAAAAAAATCACATATTTTTTCACATCGTTCAAAAAATAGTTTTAGATTAAAAATATCTACGAATTCAAGTAATAAGTGACAATTCTAGGAGGGGGAATTATTTAGGACAGAAGACTCTGATGTTTATATGCTCCATTGTTTATTGTTTACACAGCGTGTTCGGTTGTACAGTGATGCTGGCAGAACATACACTCTGAAGAATGTGAAGATACTGGTCAGTTCATATCCACAATCCTCCTGTTTGACATGTGTTTATAGGGGACGGGGGGAGGGGGGGGGGGGGTTGTAATGTTAGAAATTAGAGTTGTAGGGGCTGAAGTGAGGACATTGAGCAGTTAGGAGAGAATAGTCAGTTGAGTTGTTCGGAAATCCATATCGTGACAAAACATATCTATGACATTGTATGATACTGAGAGAGCTCAGCAACTAAAAGCCAACATAAAAAGTGTCATAATAGCCATGTTTTTTGTGGCTGGTGCTACACCCCTTTAATTCCAGGAATTAATCATTTTATTCCGCTCAGAAAAGACACACATGTGATATGGCAAAATCAAATCTATGAACGTTCTTATCATGATGAATTAAATTAAAGAACATTTGTTTTATTAATTTAATTCAAATTAATTATTCCAAGATGTACATAAAAAAATCAATTGTACTTTTTTTGCGTATTATTACAGATTTTAGTCTTATTGTATAACGTAACCATTCCAAGCCTGAATTTACCATTGTCATCTTCATCCACTACAAGCCACGAATTGCTGTCGCAATTCTCGACTTGTAGTGGATGAAGATGACCTGAAGTGGGTGGCAAATGTGTAGGAGAATAAGTGATTCTTCAGAGATGCAGAATGAAGCTTTGATTCATCGTGAGAGAGCAAAAGGGCTACATAGACTTTACTTGATAAAAATGGGCGGGGGCCCTAGGGTGGTGGTTAGCACCGCTGCCTTTCACGCCAGAGTTTGGGGTTCGGTTCCCGGTCTCAGCAGTTTGAAAGAAACAAAAATTGCTTCTTCCCCATCCATGTGTGAAAGTCAGTATTGTGAGCCTCCGTGACCGAGAGGTAGCGTGCTCGGCCTCGGACCGCCAGGGCTCGAATTTCGAAACCTGTGTCTGGAGGACAGTGTCATCTCAATCATCTCACCATCTTCAGGAGGTTCTCCTGGCCCAGTTTAGCCTATATGTGCACAAAGGTGACCTAAAGCCCGATTCATTTCATTTTTACTTGATAAAAATACCCTATGATTGTGATGTACTTGTATTGACATAAATAAATTATTAAATTGTATTTGTACGCGATTTTAGTTTGCACATACATTTAAATTAATATTATAGGGGGCCTACACATTGCCCGCAAAATATAATATTACCGCAGGATAGTATTTGTGCCATACGAGTATTTAAGAAATATTTTATGTCACTTTGGTTCTGCTGATTTCATCAATTGCTTTAACAACATTATGACACGTTTCTACAGGCGTGAAATATTTTTTTCATTATTTATTTTATATTTATACATAATTTAAATAAGTCGGCTTTCATCACGCCAACCTGAACTAATGTGGATGTTTTGCTAAAAATAAGGAAATATTAAAATAATACAGTGATTATCGCTGACCCGTATTCTCAATAGTTACAATATCGTATGCATCGGATTGGTTGGGTTGACCATTTTAACCAATCCGATACAGGTCTACGTTATATTATCGTGGTTTATTAGAGCAAATGTAGAAATATAACTAATATTTATGATTGCGTTACAGGATATCTCAGATCTAATTGGAATATTCGATTGGTCTACACTGGAGAAACTAGTAGCGCCATCTTTGACAGAGATGCATCTCCCATCACGAGCTGCCGAAATGAAGACGAAACTACAAACCATATTTGCAAATGCCAAGATATCATTTAAATGAATCAACATGATGTATAGTGATTCAGAATTAAATCCCTGAACACCATATGACATATAGTGGATTGAATCCATGAAAAACGTGAGATATGGTGGATTAAATCCATGAACAACGTGAGATATAGTGGGTTAAGTTCATGAACGACATGATATATAGTGGATTGACTATATGAACAACATGGCAATAAAATCTTATCTATGAACAACATGATATAAAACGGCTTGAATCTAGTGAGTAAAATATTATTTAGTGAACTCACAAACAACATGATATGTAGCGGATTGAATCCATGAACAACCTGATATATGGTGCATTGAATCCATGAACAACATGATATATAGTGGATTGAATCCATGAACAAAATTATATATGGTGCATTGAATCCATGAACAACATGATATATACTGGATTGAATCCATGAACAAAATGATATATAGTGGATTGAATCCATGAATAACATTATTATTGTGAATTGAATCCTGTTTTATATATATCCAATTGTGCGCAATAGTGATTAATACATACGGAAATTATATGATTATAGTGAGTTATATGGACACGTAGAATAATGAACCAAGAATAAGACAAGCGTCTATGTCAGCGAAATATTTGTTTACATTAAAGTTTGCAATTATTTGTTTTGTTTTGTAAAAGTATTGTAAAAATATATTTACATCATGTGGTTCAAAGTGAATTTATATATTTCCGTTTATACTCGTTATTAATGGATATTAATAAAACAGTATGGTACGTGTTTGTAATATTCTAACTATATTTGGATAGTTTTTCCATTGTTTTATAATACATTCAAACTCTGTTAAGTGACAGTGCTGGATTTGTGTTCACATATCTGTTAGTGTTTAGTATTTATTCTGTAGATTTATACAGGAGAGAACACTGCTGGAGTTACATAGATTCCTAGGAATGTTCAGAGAAATATGACATCAAACGTGAAATTAATGCTGTTTTATCGGAAAATGCGCTGTTTGCAGTCACCTTTCTATTCGTCTGACATGTAGGCCTATGCGTGACGTCTTCCCCCCCCCCCCCCAACAAAAACACAACTACGTTCAATTTGTGCTTGTTTAGTAGCCTATATAATGTCGTTTGATTTTAAGTTAACATGTTATGTATATGTCAATTTTCATGTGAACTAACCCTGTTGTATATAGGTATATACATTTATCTTTTTATATTGTTCATTTTAATGACGCATAAGTCTGCATAGATTTTCCTTCGTGAATAAATATCTATCAATACAGGTTGGTGGATTGGTCTTGTGTTGTTTGTTTTTTGGGGGGGCGAGGCTCCTGATCCACGGACCTCGTTTTGCATAAGTTCCCCAAATTACATCAAACAAGTAGTGGGACTGATTTGCCATGGTAGCCCGGCGACATGGGTCACCATCTGGTGAGCCGGGTTGCCATGGCAACCAGACCAGATTGATATATACTGTATTGTGTCGAGCTTTTGGCTACATGTTTCATAATAAATATTATAAAGTCTCGACCATTTCCACCAACCCATGTGTTATTTTGTTCCGATCATAAGTATTAGTTATGAGCAGCCCCATATCTGGATTTATGTGAGGAGCATAATGTTGGTATTTTCACTTACGATACCATAGCTCAGCCTCATGGTAGGTTGACAAGGACACGTGACAGGGCTGAGCCTATCACGGTACATTGCAAGCGGTGGTCTCTCCAGGCTTCATCCCGCGCAAATGGGAATTTATTATTTGGTTTATATGATTCTCTACTGTTGGAGGTTGAAGCTGAGGTATTGATTTTAGTGTACTGTTTTATGTTAAAAGCTCCCCACCGTCCAACCCTGTATACCACCCTTTCTTAGATTTATTTGTGTGATATTTGTTTCATTTCATGCTGGTTTAATTAGTTACCTTATCTTGCATGTTTTATTCAAGGCTAGTTTTAAGCTTGCCTTTTCAGGTTGCTAGTAATGTAATGCTATATTCATAGAAGGTTCAGTGCATATTTGCATAATCATGATAAGTTTATCAGTTTTTGTGTTTGTTCGGTTTTTAATATTTGTGGGGCATTATTAAGTCCCCCAAATTACATCAAACATGTAGTGGGACTGAGTTGCCATGGTAGCCCGGTGAGATGGGTTACCATCTGGTTAGCAAGGTTGCCATGGCAATCAGAACCAGATTGATATCTAAATACTGTAATGTTTCGAGCTTTTCGCTACAAGTTTCATAATAAATATTATAAAGTCGATATTTTCGACCATTTCCACCAACCCATGTGTTATGTTGTTCCGATCATAAGTTTAAATGAAGTCATCAAGATGGGCGCCATTTAATTTTGTCACTTTTGCCATCTTCGAAACGATCAGTAATTTCAAAATACTATATCTTGAGAATTTTTGAAATAAATATTTGAGAAACAAAATTACAATTTTAAATTGATCCTTTGATAAAATGGCTTAATATAGTTTATTGGAAAAATATTTAAAAATAATTCAAAAAAATTATCCCTCCAGAAAGATCATGGAAATTTTATGTATTTTAACTTTAACCCTTTGATGTTCTGACACACTATAAAATTATGTTTAGTTTTAACCTCTTTGTGCAATTTTTGTATACGAATGACGGCCTAAATTTCAAACATATCACTAGCCTACTGCTAGCCAACGTACATTTTACGAAAAAAACAACAAAAAATAATTATATTGCACCATTCACTATTAAGATATGCAATCAAAGAGATGTATTTAAAAAAAACCACGTTAGCCTATTAACAGTGCAAATTGCTGAAATGATTTTAGAATAATATTAATCTGCTGGGAGATGCGACCAACACATCCTAAGATTATAATATTAATCTGCTCCTCAGAGATGACACCAACACATTCTGAGATTATAATATTAATCTGCTCAGAGATGACACCAACACATTCTGAGATTATAATAATAATCTGCTCAGAGATGACTTCAACACATTCTGAGATTATAATATTAATCTGCTCAGAGATGACATCAACACATTCTAAGATTATAATATTAATCTGCTCAGAGATGACATCAACACATTCTAAGATTATAATATTAATCTGCTCAGAGATGACATCAACACATTCTGAGATTATAATTTTAATCTGCTCAGAGATAACACCAACACATTCTAAGATTATAATATTAATCTCCTCAGAGATGACACCAACACATTCTAAGATTATAATATTAATCTGCTCAGAGATGACACCAACACATTCTGAGATTATAATATTAATCTGCTCAGAGATGACATCAACACATTCTAAGATTATAATATTAATCTGCTCAGAGATGACATCAACACCTTCTGAGATAATAATTTTAATCTGCTCAGAGATAACACCAACACATTCTAAGATTATAATATTAATCTCCTCAGAGATGACAGCAACAAATGGACACTCCATGTCTTTGAACAGGTTGGAACAATGTAGATATGAGAAAAAATGGTCGAGATAACAAGATACTGCTAATAGATTATAATGAGATTCAAATTTTACGCTGGTCTTAATTAGCACGGTAATAATATATACTGCAATCACATTATATAATAGTTCTCCCGTGCTTAGGTAAACTGCACTTCCACACAAAAAGAGTCGACAAATAATGCTAGTTATCAGAATATTTGGACAAACAACTTATTATTTATTCTGAGCATAATAATACATTTATTAACGCTTGACATAAATTAAACAGTTGGCTACAAACTCCAATTGAAAAAATCTTGTGGGGTTTTCTCATGACACACTTTTCACACCTAATTCATTAAAGTTTATATATATGCAAAAAAGCATAGTGCTAAAAAAATAAAGCGCACTCATTGATGAAAATAACCCAACCAAGCAACCAGATACATTTATGAACGCTTGACATAAATTTAACAGTTGGCTACAAACTCCAATTGAAAAATCTTGTGGGGTTTTCTCATGACACACTTTTCACACCTAATTCATTAAAGTTTATATATATGCAAAAAAGCATAGTGCTAAAAAAATAAAGCGCACTCATTGATGAAAATAACCCAACCAAGCAACCAGATACATTTATGAACGCTTGACATAAATTTAACAGTTGGCTACAAACTCCAATTGAACAATCTTGTGGGGTTTTCTCATGACACACTTTTCACACCTAATTCATTAAAGTTTATATATATGCAAAAAAGCATAGTGCTAAAAGAATAAAGCGCACTCATTGATGAAAATAACCCAGCCAAGCAACCAACCAGTCATCAATAATGCTAGCTTTCAATATAAATGTACGAACTACGAACCATCGTGATTTTTTTTCAAGATCATATCCAGATCATATCGACTTATTACCTAATAGTCGAACGTATATACTAATGTCCCAGAGACGCAACATTTGATCTATATGGATTTTACTCTCAGTTGTGCAATTTGTTTGCGTATAATTTTTTCACAATTTAATTTTCATGTCTATTTTTCTATTTCAAACTATTTATTAAATTACCGATTTTTTTGAAAAACTCGTATGGACATTTTTTAAGTATCTTTGAGTAATTATTTTATGCACAAATCTTATTATTGCTTTATCAATAGCTGGACGACAAACGTTTCAATCAAAAAAATAATGCAGCGTCCCCTAGAATTGTTCAATGCCAAATGAACAAATTCTGACTTAAAGGGCCTTCTGACAAAAAAGCTTAACTGATTTTCTGACTATCGGGCCTTCTGACTAACGGGCCTTCTGACTAACGGGCCTTCTGACTAATAAGCCTTCTGACCAAATGGCCTTTTGACTAAAGGGCCTTCTGACTAGCGGGCCTTCTGATTAAAAGGGTGTCACCGTTCACCCCAACCTCACATCATGACACATAATTAATTTCATCAACGGTTTGCACCGTTTTTAACATATTACAGTCACTTAATTTACCATTAATTTTGCAGAAATTCAACAAACTACTATTTTACCCCAATCTTTAAAGTAGGTTTTGTACAGGCTTTGGCATTTAAGTATTGTTTATTCTGACGCACTATATATCCGAGAATATCATGCCATTGAGATTTTTTATGCACAGATTATGCTAATTAAGCCTAAATCTGTAATTAGCACCAATAAAACACTTTCTTAAGCTCATTAAGTACAGAATTTAACACTTAAGAACGATGAATTCGGGCTCTACCATCAAGCACCTTGTCTGTGCCATTGTCTTTGTGCGTGTACACGGTATGCTAATTAATCACTAATTTGGGCCCTAATTAAGGGGCTATATCATTAATTGGTACATGCTGAGGCACCTAAAATTGCCTTCTTGGGATCCTGACGGTCTGTTCTACACATGATATACTTCATACCTTTTGTACTCGCTGTGCTAAATAAAAGTTAGCTGAAAATGTCATGCTCAATCGGTTGTTGAAATATTTATAATACGATTTTTCGGGAAAAATGGCAAAACAAATTGGGGGATTCATGGTTGCATCGTGTACGTTATCCATGGTTGCATCGTGTAGTAACGATTCGTGCTATAACGGTTAATTACTGACACTCTATTTACTTTATTCAAACACACATTTTAGCGCTGAAATGGTTTAACATTCAGCGTTTGCAAGTAGATCCCATCGACTTCCGTCATCAGTCACGTGTTGTGCCAACACCCTTTATGAGTGTTATTGGAGTCGATAACATAGCTTTAGTGCTACTCATTGTCTTCCTGGGGTCCTGTCGGATCTCTTCTTGGGGCAGTGTCATTACTTTCCTGAGTTGTTGCCGCTAGGCCTACACCTAATTTACTAACCTCCTAAACCGCTAAGCGCGACGGCGCTTTAATCCGTTTAATAGCCGTTTAAACATCAAGATTTCTAAATTGCTTAGTCTTAAATTGCAAATTAATCAAATACGAGTACTTTTCTCTCACTTAAAGTTGTGGGTCAAGATGGTGAGTCACAACTCTAAGTGTGTGAAAAATTATTCTATTTAGGTCAGCGGTTAAAGGGTATATATTAGTCATCATCAACAATTTTTTTTACAATATTTGCTGTACAAAATAAATTTGTAGGCCTATTAATATTTGTCATATATTTGTACATTTTTTGCTGTTCATTTTGGGATGGCGAACCTTGACTCTGTTTTATTAACGCTGAATACTAAATTAAATCTTGAAACTAATGCAGCGATACACAGCTCACAATTTGACAGTGTGGGTCGTAATGGGCATATATTGGCGGCACAACCAACAGTAAATACCGCTATATAAATAATATTTTTCCTGCTTGGAAAAATAGGCGTCTTACATTGGGAACTGAAATTTAAAAAGATTCACTGGTAATGACTTGGTAGTAAATTCCACAGAAAATATATTATATATTTTTTATATGGTTAATTCAGCAGGCGAGCTGCTATTATTTAGCCGGGGCCTAGAACTTCTCTTGAAAAATCTTATGGCCCACTAAAATGAACTTGTTGCGTCAAAAACATGCACAGATAAAATGATATGGGGCCAGTTTTAATTTTTTTGTGGGAATCCCGCAAGTACTCTTTATAAGTCAGGCACTGGATATTCTTTACATGTAATTAAGTAGCTGAGCGTGTGTTTTGACAGAGTGTTCAATGCTCAAAAGATGGTGCCGGCCATAGCTCATTAGGACACGAAATCGTCATGCATCCACTCAAAATGCCTGGTTGTAAAACTATAATATATGATGATATAGCCCAGGAACGTTAAATTAATGACAATTATATTTAAAAAAATGTATTTTTCACCATACTTTGTCCCTTTTTCATGACAGATGGTCGTAATAAAAGGTTTAACTTAACTACATGAACGGGCATTGCAATTAAAGTTGTTATTCGGTCATATTTCAGGCCAGAAGTGTATAAATTATATCAATTTCCATTGCCATTTTCCATTGGCTAGCACCCCCGCGACAGAGTGACACCTGCGAGAACACCTAATACGAAGCATTGACCCAAAGTTGTTCTACTATTGACCCGACATCTTCGACGTCGGCACGACATAAAAACAACATTGGGTCAATGCCTCGAGTTAACTGGGTTTGGTCACAGCCAATCAGCAAACTCCAGACGCTGACACAATGTTAGCCTAATGGTGGCCCGCCGTTTACAACACTGGACCAGCATTATCCCAGCATTGGTCCACTAATATATAGGCCTTGACGCGATAAACGTTTATCCAATGCTAGATTAATGCTAGCCCATTGTATGCGGCAATGGCTCAGCAGTTAAACAGCATTGGCTAAACGTCACGTTTTTGTAGAGTCACCGGCAACTCGATACACTGACACAATGTTAGACCAAAGTTGTAACAGTGTCATAAATGGTGTCATAAATAAACAAAATCCATCTTTATCGTGGTGGG
Source organism: Flabesymbios commensalis (assembly GCA_964017125.1). Classification (NCBI taxonomy): domain Eukaryota; kingdom Metazoa; phylum Annelida; class Polychaeta; order Terebellida; family Flabelligeridae; genus Flabesymbios; species Flabesymbios commensalis. The sequence continues at coordinate 102,929,965 of OZ024906.1, read as the reverse complement.
ATCCACTTAAATGAGGAAGGACAGCAAAAACTGACTTCTGCCATGGCTGAAATGAAATGAAATGAATCGGGCTTTAGGCCACTTTTGTGCACATATAGGCTAAACTGGGCCAGGAGAACCTCCTGAGGATGGTGAGATGATTGAGATGACACTGTCCTCCAGACACAGGATTCGAAATTCGAGCCCTGGCGGTCTGAGGCCGAGCACGCTACCTCTCGGTCACGGAGGCTCCCCACAATACTGACTTTACTGTTATTGGCTGAAGTGCTCAACAATCACTCTGCTAATGGTCAGTGTTTTCCCATCAGAACAATCATCACACGGAAATAGCCGATGTAAATAGAGTAATTAATAATGATCAGGACAGAAATATACGTGTACTGTCATGGAACATTAATGGTTTAGGAAACAAAATGACAGACCCTGATCTTGTGGCATTTATCCGAAACTACGATATAATATTTTTTTATAGAAACAATGAAAGGGAACGATTTTACATTGGCAATACCTGGTTATAAATTCCATCATGTGAATAGAAAACATAAACATAAAAATGCCTGTAGAGCTTCTGGTGGTATTGGCATACTTATTTCAAATAAATATGCAAATTTAACTAGGATAGATCATACCTACGACTATTTGGTATGGTTGACATTAGCCACAGACTGTTGTCAGAAAAACATTAAAATTGGCTGTGTCTATATACCACCAGAAAACTCATCATAAGTCGCTGTAAGAAATGATTATTTTACTATGCTAGAAGAGGAAGTGGCTAGATATATTAAAATGCATCACATCCTATTATGTGGTGACTTTAATAGTCGTACTGGTCAGGCTCCAGACTATGAATCGGGGGTGACAGATATCAATGCAAATGTTCCAAGTGAACGTTCTAATGAAGATATAGTCAGTAACAAATATGGTCAACTTTTACTAATTTTTTGTATAAACACAGGTTTCAAAATAGCCAATGGGCGCATGTTTAATGATAAAGGTATAGGCCGCTATACATACTACTCTCCAAATGGTTCAAGCACAATAGACTATCTGATCTTTAATGAAAATAACATAATCAGCAAATTTTGACGTTTTACCGAAATTGGTAGAATCAGATAATTGTCCCATACAATTCAATATTTCCAACACTAAACTCGATTGCAACCCCTTAAAAATAGACACCTGTGTAAATGACACATCATCTCGGTCTAATGTTTTTATATGGCAAGACGAGAAAAGGGAAGAATATCAAATAGCTCTACGGAATGAGCAGGCATGTCATGCATTTGAGGAAATGCTGTGTGCCGCCACCGAGGGCAGCAATACTGACACTCTATGTGACATGTTCAATGGTATGCTAGAAATTGTAATTTCGCCATTATTCCCAGCAAGGAAACATATTTCGAAGGAAAGGAAGTGCACGCAAAATAATTTCCCCTCTAACCCTTGGTATGATAAAGAATGTAAATCCCTGAAGTATGTTGTTAATAATATCGCTAAGCATAGAAACTTTAACGCACAGCAAGACGAATATAATATACTGTTACGACAATATAAGCAATTAATCCAAAGAAAGAAAAGACAATACCAGCAAGCCAAACTTAGTGAGCTGGAAAATATGAGAACAGAAGATCCTAATTCTTACTGGAAATTCTGGAAATCCTTAAATCCTAGAAATGTCACTACAGGGCCTCCCTTGGAAGACTTTTGTGAACTATTTTGAACAACAAGTCTACCCACCCCATGTGGATTATTTTGACTATGAACACATGAATAATATTATAAAGCAAGTTACGTCATTCCAACATAATGTAGAGCACGATAAATCCAATATGACACAGTTCCTAAACAGTCCCATAACTGCGGAAGAAATGAAAAAGGCGATTCAAAAGTTAAAATGCAAGAAAGCAGCGGGTGTAGATGGTATTTCTGCCGAATTTTACAAATATGGATGTAATGAGCTCTTGCCAGCATTAGAATTGTTGTTCAATACCATTCTTACCAATGGACAATATCCATCTAGATGGGCTACCGGTATAATCCACCCGGTCCACAAAAAGGGGGACCATGGCGTTCCAGATAATTACAGAAAAATCACAGTCATGCTGTGTATTGGGAAACTATTTGTATCTATACTTAATAACAGACTCTCATTTAAAAACGAAGTATGTAATGATAATGATCCCTATCAAGCTGGTTTTAAAACCAATTCGCGAACTACGGACAATATATTCATACTATGTGCCATCATAGATAAACAAAGGTGTCTTTCTAAACCCCTGTATACATGCTTTGTCGATTTCACAAAAGCATTTGACTATATTGATAGAACAGCATTATACTACAAATTATTGAACAGGGGAATAGACGGCAATTTGCTAAACATAATAAAAAGCATGTTTTCTAAAGCAGAGTGCCGTGTAAAATGGGACCCGCGTATCAGTGACATATTAAAAAGCGAATTTGGGGTTCTACAAGGCGGTATGCTCAGTCCCAAACTATTCACGGAATTTTTACAAGACATATCCGCATCATTTGACCAAGATCAAGGTATTGCTGTGGACACCTTACTAATGGTATATCTGTTATTTGCAGATGACCTTGTCCTTTTTTTAGAATCTGCCGAGGGATTACAAAAACAGCTAACTGCCCTGTATTCATATGCTTCCCTATGGCATATCATAGTTAGCATTCCCAAAACAAAAGTTCTTATCTTTAATGAACGTTACACAACAGTATGCGGAAGCTTCCACTATGATGATAACATTATAGAAAAGGCTGAACAATATAAATACCTTGGTGTAGTGTATAGCACCAAGTCCGCTAATAACATGTTAAAAGAAACTTTTTCTCATCTTGCTTCCCAAGCTGGGAAAGCAATCTTTGCTCTACGTAAACAGTCCCGTCCTGTGGTCGGTAAATTGTCACCCACTATTGCGTTCAAGGTATTTGATTGCCAAATATTGCCCATACTAGAATATGGAAGTGATATATGGTATACAGGCGATGATGTGAACGATCTGGAAAAAATCAATCTAAAATTTATTAAATCCACACTTGGCGTTAGAAAGCAAACACCTACTCCTGCAATATATGGGGACACGGGTCGATTTCCACTGATCATCCGGCAACACATAAAAGCTGTAAAATATTGGTGTAGAATTCTAAAATTATCTCGGAGCCATCCAGTCAGAAATGCCTACAATATGCTACTTGAGCTAGATGCCATTGGCTTCACGAACTGGTGTTCCCGTATTCGCTCTGTCCTCGAACGAACCGGGCTTAATCAAACTTGGGAATCACAGAATATTGGGGATACAAATAAATTCATGCTTTCATTTAAAGAATCAATAGTTAGAATATTTACACAGCAGTGGAGAAAAGATATTGAGAGCTCGAGTAAGCTGCGCACATATGCATTAGTAAAAAAATATTTCTGCGTTGAACCATATATCTTGCACATAAGGGGGAACCACCTCATAACAGCAATGGCGAGATATCGAATGAGCTCACATGATCTAAATATAGAAAGAGGACGATTCAATAATCCAATCACTCCAAAAAATCAGCGAATATGCACAAGGTGTCAATTAAACGAAATTGACGATGAAATACATCTTCTTCTCCACTGTTGCGCTATGAAGAATGAACGCGAAATCTTGTATGATTCTGTAGCCGCACTTATCAATATACAACCGACAAATGAAATGTTTCTAGGAATTATGACATCTAGAGACATAACAGTGGTGAAGTCACTAGCGCAATTTATTTATGGTTGCTTTAAACAAATTAAGGGCTAAAACTACTGAGTATAATAAATCTGTCACCTGTCGCTATATTATTCATATTATCATGCCTTCATGATCTGACTTGGGTATTACCACATATCAAGACGGTTGTTGCTCTCGGATCTTATTATTTGGCTTTTTGGGGCCGGTTAGGGACGTTTCCGTCGCCTTTGTTATCAGACGAGGTGGGGCCTTATGGAGGATTTCAGAGTTGCTAAGTCAACTGATTTTCTCCATGAGGTCGGGAATGTTTTTCTTCGATTGTAACTCCGAGTATGTGGTTCTAACCAGGTCGTGATTGAAACAGTATGAATTAAACAATATAGTGAATTATAAAAAGGCTTAATGTTTTTGTGCGAGGGCCATGTCCTGTGTGAATTGCACAAATAATTTTTAACCGCCATTACTACTGTTATTACGTCGTTAAGTTTGCACCACTAGTCAATCTCAGGGAATCTCCGCGCTCATAGCGACTGTGCTTGCATGGTCACATGACACGGAGCTACCTGTTTATGCCATATTTATTGTACTTGCATGATATTATATTTAATTTTAAAAAATACCATATAATTTTTACCATTGGCTTATTGCATACTCCAGTTACTGTAGCATAATCATGCACTTGTATATATTTTAGGTTTCTACGCTTTCCAGAGTGTCTTTTTTGCTACTATATATAATTAGTATGTCATACGTAGTAGCTATTTTATCTCTGGTTTTGATGAGGGAAACAAAATGATAGACCTCTATGTTATCTTGGCAATGCCTTTTATTTCATTTTTAGTAGTAGTCATTTATATTATCGAAATACCCAGTTTTTATTTTGGCAATGCCACTTAACATGATTTTAGCTGTGTATGTCATACCATGTATATTATCATATGATTTTAACAAACTAACAATCTTGTATATACATGTACATATATCTCTTCCATTTCTATGACAAATAAGTCTGTAATGACTTTTCTTTTCTGTCAATAAAATATCTGTCTGTCTGTCTGGTGGCACAACATTTACCCAACATTGGATCATGTTGACTGCATAGAATCAGCATGACATAGAGCGCTTCTGTTCACAGCAAAACCAAGTATCTGCTTCTTTCACAAATGTGCAGATACTGTCTATTGAAAGTGCTGTTACAAACAAGAAGGAGGCAGTGCCATCAACGTAAAGGAAGTATATACTTGCTTTACAAGTGAGCAAATACGGCCTTTTGGCAGCGCTATGGCAGGAAGAGACGGGACGCCAGTTAAAAAGCAGTAAATGCCTAGTTTACCAGGGAGCCGATAATGCCTTTTGACTTTGCACAGGCAGAACAGATGTTAAACGGAAATTAACGACAGACGTTTTCTCTGAAAGTCAGACTAAAAACTTGTCTCCAAGTTGATAAGGAATTTGTTTTTGGTGGCCATTTTGAATTTTGGAGCACATAATAGATTGTGCCATACTTTGAAGTATGATCATAAAAATACTGCTCCTTTGAATAGATGTATTCTTGCAATATAATAAATTGTTCTGCATGCAACCATGATAGATAGACCTTCTCAAATCATACCATTTTGTTTTAAAAAAATAATTGATTCTAATGTAGCGAATATTATGACCATTAGTAATAACTGATCTTAATATTTGTATTTGTCCATAATGTGAAATGAATGATTTCAGTTTAGTAGCAACACATACCTCAAATCTGGTATTAATCACTTATATCTGACTTATAGCAGGGGCGAACCAATTTGTTTGAAAGAGGGCAAAAAGGGGTCTTAGTGAAAAAAATGCAGTTGTCAGTCAATGATATTTAGTCTTCTCAGCTCTAATATTTGGGAGCCTGGCACTCTAACTTTACTGGGGCGGTGCAGCACTGATGCTTCAACTTATATTAACTCTTACAGCGCCGGGACAGACTTTATCCCGGCGCTGTAAGAGTGAAAATATTTTTATTGGCCATAGACCCATAACATAAGTATTCAAATGAATCAGAAAGACTTAACGAAGACAGTCATGATGATTTCAAATTGAAATTTGTTTGAAAAAATGTTTCATAAAAAAATTCAGCGCTTTAAGTAAATTTTGAGTGTCAAATACTGATACTTTGGCAATTTAGTTTTGGAATAGGTGTGAGGGGTCAGGCCCTCTGTATCCGCCAATATGATATAGGTCTGATTGTAGAGTCTTTTTTTTCCAGATATGTGATTGGCTGTATAGATGTGTCCAAAGATACTAACGATGGGGATATATAGCCCTATGGGAGGGCCGTATGTGGTGGCAATTTTGGATATATGCAATTTATCAGCCAATTTTCAAAATTAAAGTGTAATAAATTAGAGAATGATTGGAGAATGTTTGGAGAAAGTCTCTAAAGGTCAATAAACATTGCAGACTGTACAGCATTTCACCTAATTGTAAAAAAGTGCCATGGCGGTCATCTCGGATGTCTAAATTAGCCAATAGTTGAACTTAAACAGGGTAATCAGTCTTATAGTGAGTGAATATTGCTTCACGTCGCTTTTTGCCCACCGAGGCAATATTGCAACAGAAGGAAGCCCGAAGCCGAGACATGTCCTACTCTTATTTGGAATGATTTAAAGCGTTCTTTATAGTGCACAGTACCATACACAACACTGTAAACTCCATGCCTTTAAAAAGTTTGGAGCACTGTATATGCACAACCATGAAGACAAATATCCGGCCCAACCCGTATTCAAGCTTGGTACCTCGTGATTACAAGCCCCAGTCGATACGAATGAGCCATCAGGGCCGGCCAGTCCTATAATAATAACTGAATAAAAAAAAAGGGGCGTCTCTCTTTAAATAGATAATTACGCGTTTGAATATCAGGAGAAAACAGAACGTTGAAAAATTAAAAAAAAAAGAGAAAACACATGTTTTATATAGTTTACTTCATTTAATAAATTAAGATAAATTCATATCTAGGCCTACAACCCCCTAGATAACCTTCCAGGTTTTATGTAATCAATGTTGAAAGCCATTTTATTCTTGGTCTAATGTTGGCCCATCATCTACGACGGTGGCCAACGTGAAACCCACATTTTGGAATCGATGATGAAACCGATTTTGTTGAGAGTAGGCTTACACTGATAAATGTTACTGTGAACTCTGAAAAAAAGCCACATATTATATCAGAGCAAATTAGATTTTTTTTTTTTATGTTTTAAATGCAAACACGCTGTCCATATGCTTACATCCCCAAAATAATCTATGACTGCATATTTTGTCAAATCTGATGCATAAGAATGGAAATATGTAGATTATCTTGAGAACTGTGTCAGGCCTATGTATTTATGTATTACAGTATATAATAAAGAATGAACAATTGAAAAAAAACAATGAATGAATGAATGAATGAATGAATGAATGAATGAATGAATGAATGAATGAGTGAATGAATGAATGAATAAATAAATGAATGAATGAATGAATGAAAAAAATAAAATACATGAAAATACATAAATGAATGATACATTCTTCCAGGTACCTTTGTGTATAAATAGAATAAACTGATTATTCTCCTGAAGTGAAATGATGAAATGTGACAATCATTTCGGAGACGTCCTAGCAAACACAAGATGCTGAGCCAATGTTGGTTTAATGTTGGCCCACCGTCTACGACGCTGGTCCAACATTAAACCAACATTGCCTCAATATCTCGGTTTGAGACATGTCCAGTGTACCAGAACAGCTTCGGAGGAGTGTGATATTGATAAATCCAATACTCCATGTCGTCTACACAACACATGACTCAATCAATATGAGACAATGCTGTATCAATCCTTAACCATCAAGTTATCAAAGGTTCATAATTTCTGGTCTCTTTCCCACTTTAGATTCATTATCTGGCTTTAGATTTCAATAATTTCTGGTCTCCTTCCCGCTTAGATTCATTATCTGATGTTAGAGGTCCATAATTCCTGGTCTCCTTCTTGCTTAGATTCATTATCTGATGTTAGAATTCCATGATTTCTGATCTCCTTCTCGCTTAGATTCATTATCTGATGTTAGAATTCCATACTTTCTGGTCTCCTTCTCGCTTAGATTCATTATCTGGAGTCATATGTCCATATTTTTTGACCTCCTTCCCGCTTAGATTCATTATCTGATGTTAGAATTCCATAATTTCTGGTCTCCTTCTCACTTAGATTCATTATCTGATGTTAGAATTCCATAATTTCTAGTCTCCTTCCCGCTTAGATTCATTATCTGGTGTTAGAGGTCTATAATTTCTCTCTCCTTCCAGCTTAGATTAATATCTGGTACTAGATTTGAATAATTTTGGGTCTCGTTCCCGGTTAGATTCATTATCTGTTGTCATAAATACATAATTTCTGGTCTTGTTCCCACTTAGAATCATTATCTGGTGTCAGAGGTCCATAATTTCTAGTCTCCCTCTCGCTTAGAATCATTATCTAGTGTCAGAGGTCCATAATTTCTAGTCTCCCTCCCACTTAGAATCATTATCTGGTGTCAGATGTCCATAATTTCTGGTGTCCTTCCCGCTTAAATCCATTATCTGGTGTCAGAGGTCCATAATTTCTAGTCTCCTTCCCACTTAGCATCATTATCTGGTGTCAGAGGTCCATAATTTCTAGTCTCCTTCCCGCTTAGATTTATTATCTGGTGTCAGATGTCCATAATTTCAGGTCTCCTTCTCGTTCAGATTCTGCCCCCAGACTTTCCTGTGACCAGTAATAAACTGAAACAAAGTGTAAGTAAAATAAAAGATGCGGCATCAACCCTCACCCCTTACAATGCTGAAATATTTCTGTATCAACTGAAACAAAGTGGAAGTAAAATGAAAGAACCTGTTTTAGCCCTCAAGGCGCTAAATTAAATATTTTAAATGTCCATCCACTTCAAGTTGTGGGTCGTGGCAACTTCTAGTGGGCGAAAATTACTCACATTTGTTTAATTTGAGATCAAACATTTGCAAAAATGAATATTGTTTAAACACACATTTCGTTCCCAATAACTGTGATTTAAACTTCAAATAAAACACATTGACCCTTACAGCGCTGGGATCGACTTTAGTCATCAGAATCTGACGTCTGTAGTCGTCACATTCTGACTAAAGTCGATCCCCGCCTTAGCTCCCACCGTCACCGTAGGTGAGACGAAGGGAGCTATGGATTCTACCTCCGTTTTTTTTTGGCCTCTTCTTTTGCCTATAACTTTGTAAGAAAATAAGCTAGGATTACAATTTTTGGTATGTGGGTTACTTCCAGGTGGCTAATGGACAGGTTAAAATATTTTTAATCTGAATTCAATACGCAAGGTTGCAGAGGAGAAAATGATGATGTGACGGCGTTGGGCCGTCCGTAAACAATTCGTTTCCGGAGCATATCTCTGAAAGTACTTGTCCGATTGTCTTCAAATTTTACACACAACACCCCTAGGGGGTCTAGTTGTGCCTTTTGGGGTATTTGAACTTTGACCTACTTCTGGTTCAGAACTATGACCTATTTAGACGTTTTGACGCGCACTTCGTTTCCGGAGCAGATCTAGAAAAGTACTGGGCCGATGACAGTCATATTGCACATACCTGCCTCTAAGGTCCCTAGTTGTGCCTTTTCAGGTTTTTGGACCTTGACCTTGAAGTTGACCCAGCACTTTGACCTAATTTATAACATCGGTAAATCCGTGTGAAAGATTTTGCGGAATATCATGAAAACCGCTCAAGATAGCTACACCATTACTATAAAACAAATTGTGAGGTTTCAGGAGAGGATGCATCTTGAAAAATTTCAAATCGATAAAATTAAAAATGGCCGCCTATCGGCCATTATTCACCTCGACAGGCCTGATATTGCGGAATATCATGAAAACCGCTCAAGATAGCTACACCATTAATATCAAATAAATTGTAAGGTTTCAGGAGAGGATGCATCTTGAAAAATTTCAAGTTGATAAAATTCAAAATGGCCGCCTATCAGCCATTATTCACCTCGACAGGCCTGATATTGTGGAATATCATGAAAACCGCTCAAGATATCTACACCATTACTATAAAACAAATTGTAAGGCTTCAGGAGAGGATGCATTTTGAAAAAATTCAACTCGTCCAAGTTCAAAATGGCCGCCAATCGGCCATTATTCACTTTCACATGGCCGTTATTTGGTAAACCGTGCTAGATGGCTAGACCATTACTATAAAACAAAATGTGTGATTTCATGAGAGGATGCATCTTGAAAAAAATTGACTCGATAAAATCCAAAATGGCCGCTTATCGGCCATTATTCACTTTCACATGGCCGTTATTTGGTCAACCGTGCTAGATGGCTAGACCATTACTATAAAAGAAAATGTGAGATTTCAGATGAGGATGCATCTTGAAAAAATTTGACTTGATCAAATTTAAAATGGCCGCCTTTTCGGCCATTATTCATTTTCACATGGCTGATATTTGGTAAACCGTGCTAGATGGCTAGACCATTACCTGATTACCCGAGTTTTTCGGGGGAGGATGCACCCTGAAAATTTTTAACTTACGAATTCAAAATGGCCGACAATCAGCATTATTTACCTCGATAGGCCTGATATCAGGTAAACCGTGCTAGATAGCTAGACCATTACTATAAAACAAAATGTGACGTTTCGAGAGAGGATGCCATTTAAAAACTTTCGACTCAATCGAATTCAAAATGGCCGCCTATCGGCCACTATTTACTTTCACATTGCTGATATTTGGTAAACCGTGTTAGATAGCTGGACCATTACTATAAAACAAAATGTGAGATTACAAGAGAGGATGCATCTTGAAAAAAATTGACTCGATCAAATTCAAAATGACCGCCTATCGGCCATTATTCACTTTCACATAGCCGGTTTTTGGTAACCGTACTAGATGGCTAGACCATTACTATAAAACAAAATGTGAGATTTCAGGAGAGGATGCATCTTGAAAATTTTTGACTTGATCAAATTCAAAATGGCCTCCTATCGGCCATTATTCACTTTCACATGGGCGATATTTGGTAAACCGTGCTCGATGGCTAGACCATTACTATAGAATGAAATGTGAGATTTCAGCTGAGGATGCATCTTGGAAAATTTTGACTTGATCAAATTCAAAATGGCCGCCTTTAGGCCATTATTTACTTTCACATGGCCGATATTTGGTAAACCGTGCTAGATAGCTAGACGATTACTATAGAATGAAATGTGAGATTTCAGCTGAGGATGCATCTTGAAAAATTCTGACTCGATCAAATTCAAAATGGCCCCCTATCGGCCATTATTTATTTTCACATGCCGAATATTTTGCAAACTGTGTTAGATGTTAGTCCATTACTATAAAACAAAATTTGAGGTTTTGGGGGAGAATGCACCCTAAGTTTTTAACTAATTTATATCGAATTCAAAATGACCGTAAATCAGCTATTAGTTAACTCGATTGGCCTGATATCGGGTAAACCGTGCCAGATAGGTAGACTATTACTGGGATACTGATTAGGATCATTAATTTCAATGGAGGTTTGCAATCTCTGACAGACTGTCTAGTTCTTATCTTACTCTTAGACTGGGCTTCTTAGACCTAGTTGTCTTGCGTCTTGATTTTTGACCTATACTAGGACTACATTATTAACCCTATACAAAATTGCTTAAATCAAATTCTAATTCGGAGCGGGAGCTCCTGGACTTATGTAGTCTTGTAGTAATGGTCTAGCCATCTAGCACGGTTGACCAAATATCGGCCATGTGAAAGTGAATAATCGCCGATAAGCGGCCATTTTGAATTTTATCGAGTCGAATTTTTTCAAGATGCATCCTCTCCTGAAATCACACATTTTGTTTTATAGTAATGGTCTAGCCATCTAGCACGGTTTACCAAATAACGGCCATGTGAAAGTGAAGAATGGCTGATTGGCGGCCATTTTGAACTTGGACGAGTTGAATTTTTTCAAAAAAGCATCCTCTCCTGAAACCTTACACTTTGTTTTATAGTAATGGTGTAGATATCTTGAGCGGTTTTCATGATATTCCACAATATCAGGCCTGTCGAGGTGAATAATGGCCGATAGGCGGCCATTTTGAATTTTATCAACTTGAAATTTTTCAAGATGCATCCTCTCCTGAAACCTTACAATTTATTTGATATTAATGGTGTAGCTATCTTGAGCGGTTTTCATGATATTCCGCAATATCAGGCCTGGCCAGGTGAATAATGGCCGATAGGCGGCCATTTTTAATTTTATCAACTTGAAATTTTTCAAGATGCATCCTCTCCTGAAACCTCACAATTTGGTGTAGCTATCTTGAGTGGTTTTCATGATATTCCGCAAAATCTTTCAGTCGGATTTACCGATGTTATAAATTAGGTCAAAGTGCTGGGTCGACTTCAAGGTCAAGGTCCAAAAACCTGAAAAGGCACAACTAGGGACCTTAGAGAACATGTATGTGCAATATGACTGTCATCGGCCCAGTACTTTTCGAGATCTGCTCCGGAAACGAAGTGCGCGTCAAAACGTCTAAATAGGTTATAGTTCTGAACCAGAAGTAGGTCAAAGTTCAAATACCCCAAAAGGCACAACTAGACCCCCTAGGGGTGTTGTGTGTAAAATTTGAAGACAAGTGAATAATGGCCGATAGGCGGCCATTTTTAATTTTATCAACTTGGAATTTTTCAAGATGCATCCTCTCCTGAAACCTCACAATTTGGTGTAGCTATCTTGAGTGTTTTTCATGATATTCCGCAAAATCTTTCAGTCGGATTTACCGATGTTATAAATTAGGTCAAAGTGCTGGGTCGACTTCAAGGTCAAGGTCCAAAAACCTGAAAAGGCACAACTAGGGACCTTAGAGAACTTGTATGTGCAATATGACTGTCATCGGCCCAGTACTTTTCAAGATCTGCTCCGGAAACGAAGTGCGCGTCAAAACGTCTAAATAGGTCATAGTTCTGAACCAGAAGTAGGTCAAAGTTCAAATACCCCAAAAGGCACAACTAGACCCCCTAGGGGTGTTGTGTGTAAAATTTGAAGACAATCGGACAAGTACTTTCAGAGATATGCTCAGGAAACGAAATGTTTACGGACGGCCCAACGGCCCAACGCCGTAACATCATCATTTTCTCCTCTGCGACCTTGCGTATTGAATTCAGATTAAAAATATTTTAACCTGTCCATTATCCACCTGGAAGTAACCCACATACCAAAAATTGTTATCCTAACTTATTTTCTTACAAAGTTATAGGCAAAAGAAGAGGCAAAAAAAAAACGGAGGTAGAATCCATAGCTCCCTTCGTCTCACCTACGGTGACGGCGGGAGATAATTAAAAAATTTAGAATGACCGTAGACCCATAACATAGGCATTCAAATGAGCGGAAATAGCTTACTAAGACATTTATGATGATTTCAAATTGAAAAAACCCTTTGGTCTCAATGGTTTATGCAAAAACAAGTCAGCGCTTTAAGGGTTAGAAACAGTTATAGTCGTGCTTATAGCGATGTGAAGGTTAAAACAAAAACACCTGATAAAAAACAAGTGTAATTTTATGGTGCCGAAAATGGAGTAAGCAAGGTCAACAAGAGGCCAAAGGTCAAGAAGAGGATAAAGGCCAACAGGTCAAATGGCACCATCATCTCCCGCCTCGTCCTCATGATGCAAATGTTATGAAATATGCTCGATTATTAAGAATGTGTGAAAGTTTATTCATAGTTGGCCAGAAAGTAGTTTAAAAGTCATAAAAGTCACATATCTTGGGCGGATCCAGGTGGGGCAAATATTTTTCACCAAATATTAAAAAAAGTCTGCTACAATAGCCTAAATTTACCAAAAAAAATCTAGGGAGCAAGTAATATGTGCATGCAATATGAAAGAAATCCCCAACAGGTTTCAGAGATTTTAGTCCCCAAGCTATTTTGACTCAGGTGCCACATTTTCTAATAAGTACCCTAAATAGATATAAATATGCAAAAAAAACACGTCCCACCTTTTTTAAATCCTGGATATTAGGGAAATACTGATAAATGACAAATGAGTTTGACACAGTGTGAATATTATTATTTTCAGGGATATACATTGTAATAGGGGAGACTTGAACACCTTGAGACAGACCTGTTTGACACATTTATAATGGTTTGACTCAAATACTCCCTAACTAGGATATCAGATGTGAGGTCTCAAGAGGACCCGAAAGTGTCTCAAGGTGCCCCACTTTTTAAAAAATCTGTTTTGTTAATAAAATGAAAGGTTACATATTTCTCAAAATCTCTTGCTCAAATATACCCCACTGGATGCTGTATCCATGTGTCATCGAAGTGTTTTATTCTTGAAATTAAAAAAATATATTTTTTGTGGGTTTGAATTTTTTTGTCTCATGGTGCCCCAGTCTTTCTTATATACATTTCTAAGCAAATTTTGAACTAATTAAAAACAAGAGGCCAGCCGGCCACAATAAAGTCAATAATCGCTTTAAATTTGGGGGTCAAAAGTTAAGTCAAAAGATCATAACCCCCAAAAGGCACAGCTACACCCCTAGTGGCTAGTGACGTGACCCCGATGCAACCCCCTCCCCCCCCCCTGGATCTGCCCCTGGCAATTGACAGCACTAAGACAGAGTTTTATCCTTATTATGATACATACATTTAAGAATCCTTGGATATGATGTGGACATCTTCTTTCTGAAATCTGAACAAAAAAAAGAACAAAATTGATATTAAATTAGAGATTCATTCGCAAACATGACCATAACAACCAACATAACCAGCATTCTATCCAGGCCAGGACTCGAACCTAATACCACTTGCAAAGAAAACCTGTACAAGAGATCAGATGCATTCACACAATGACAACAGACATCCTACTAAGTATCCATATGCCATGGTAATAAGACCAGTTCGAGACATGCACAACCATACCACCGACATTCTGCCTGTATATGCCAATTTTTGATGGTTTTAAAATTGCAACTTTTTATACACTTTAAATTGTGTCTGGCCACCGCGAGCCATAAGTGAGTGAATATTATTGAAATATATACAATTTGAATCAAAACATGTAGCAGCTTTACCCCTTTGAGCCGAATATATTCGTGTTTTCATTTTTTATTAGCACATTAAGTACCACCTTTTAAACATGTTAAAGATAAAATATGACACCAATCAGCAAGATTTGAAAACAGTTGATCTTCATTTTGTCAAGTTTGAATAATTTTCACTCACTTGAAGTTGTGGATCGCGTCAGCGTGACACAACTTCGAGTGGGTGAGAATTCGAATAGAATAATTTGGCTGTCACTTCTGTAGACGTCAGATTCTGACGACTAAAGTCGGTCCCTGTGCTGTAAGAGTAAAAAGATATAAAAAGACCATAGACCTATAACATATGTATTCAAATGAATCAGAAAGAGCTAACTAAGACATTTATTATGATTTCAAATTGAAAAAAACCTTTGGTCTCCATGGTTTATACAAAAATATGTCAGCGCTGTAAGAATTGATGTTCATTTGGCCTTCAAATGTTCCTGTTTGAAGGATAAATAAAAAGGCTACAACTTTATCAGAAATACCTAGAGAACAACCATACCAAATTTGAATGCAATACAACCAACGGCTCATAAGTTATCGTGCCTACAAGCTTTTCAGGTGGCCATCTTGGTGCCAAAAAAAATATATGGGATGAATTGCCCAGGCACATAGGTCATGTCTGTAAAAATTAAACAGAATTCATCAGTTAACTTTTTAGTAAGAGCTGAATTTCTGACCGCCCACCCGCCCGACCGCCCACCTTTGGTGATCACTATACCCCACAGCCTTAATGGCTGAGGGGTAAAAATGCTAGGCCTACAACTTCAAGGCTTGAACCTTACAACTCTGAATTCTTTTTTACTTAAACCATGGAGTCTAAAGGATTTTTTCAATTTGAAATCATCATAAATGTCTTAGTTAGCTCTTTCCGGTTCATTTGAATACCTATGCTGTGGGTCAACGACCATTATAAATATTTTATTTCTTTCAGTGCAGGGATCATCTTTATACGTCAGATTCTGACGTCTTCATACGTCAGATTCTGAGTTTAACACTGAGCACTAAGTTACTTAATTGTAATTTTCACTCATTCAAAGTTGTGTCTCGCTGACACGATCCACAACTTCAAGTGAGTGAAAATTATTCAGATTTGACAAAATGTGGGTTAACTCTTTTCAAATCTTGGTGATTGATGTCACATTTTATCTTCGACATGTTTAAAAGATGGTACTTAATGTGCTCATAAAAAAATGAAAACTGAATATAATCGTGACGGTGGTTAAAGGGTTAATCGTGACGGTGGTTAAAGGGTTAATGTTTGAGCTTGAATATCAATAATAAGGGGCCGTGGCTAAAATTCACAATGCTCCAAGATACAAACACAGTTCCTAATGTATTTGACAACTCAAACCGTAATACAAAAGGACGGGAAATGATAAATTTGACAGTAAACCCATTTATTTCTGAAATAAAATTTGAAACCTACATACATATTTTTAGATGATATTTACATAAATTTACTAACAAACATTTTTTATATAGGAGAACTCGAAAAATCCACTTGTGTTCGTATTTTGGAACATTACAAACTTTTTGCGATGGCCCCTGACCTGGTTCGTCTTTGAGTTTGAGCCACGTGTAGTACATGCCGGCAAAGAGGGCTGTCTCCATAACTAAGACGGCTTTAATTCCAGTCATGATAGGACTGCCCGTCTTCTTAGGAACCTTCTGCAACATTTTCTCTATTCAATCTGAAAAATTAACAACATTAGTTTTACCCTTATCCTGCTGATCACAACTATTGTCATTTTGAATAGGTTTTATTAGTCGACCAAATAACTGTTATTGGGAATGAAATTCATGTCTAAAACATCAAGATTTGCAAATTAAACAAATTTGAGTAATTTTCAGCCACTAGTAGTTGTGGGTCGTGGTAGCAAGACACAACTCAAAGTGGCTGAAAGAAGAGATGCGATTTTTGTGAAATTTTGCAACCATTCTTATCCATTCTTATTTATAGTCATTTGATTTGGCAACAGAACTGAACATTTCGGGAAATTCAGTTGAGTATTTCAAAAGTTAGACCATTTGACATGTAACACATTTTGTTTCCATCGCCTTTATTATGAGACAAGGTGGGGCCTTATGGAGGATTACAGAGATGCTGAGCCAGCTGACTTTTTCTACGAGGTCGGGAATATTTTTGTTTCATTGCAACGTCGCATATGTGGTGTTAACTTTTAAGGTTGTGATTGAAAATGAAATGAATTATTCATTAATTAAATTAAGCAGCATTGTTTTCATATTGTAATAGGGTTGCCATACTCGCAGCGCCATGACCTTGAGTGTTGACCTCTTCTTGTACGCGGCTTGAGACTGGTAAAAGAGAACCACCGATAGGGCTGGCACATACTTCCGCCGGGCAACCCTATTACAAATGGCGCAGTCGACAGGATGTCTCAAGGACGCCGAGAGAAGAGGAACCACACAACATCACGTCACCATCAGCTTGGTCACACAAGGTACCGTAACTCAATTGTCCCCTGGTTGTATTTGAGCTAGGCCGATATATCCATTTTTTTTAAGAAAAAAAAAAGGGAACATTTTGGTCAGCACTTACTTGGGCTATGACTAAGAGACATTCATAATAGTCATTTCTCAACTGCATGACCTAGTCTTCTACCTTTTGTAGTGTGAAACTGCATGAGTTTCTGCATGAACTGTATCTTCAACAGCTTGTAAAGTGAAACCGCATAGACTAGTTAGCGTATCTTCTAGTGCTTTGTGAACTGCTTTATATTTCTATCGCTTGTAGATTTGAACTAGTATTTCTATCGCTTGTAGATTTGAACTAGTAATTCTATCGCTTGTAGAATAGAGCTTTAGACTAATGCTTCTAGTCTTGCAACAGGAACCAGTTAGTGTGCATAGCTTAGTATGTACTATTTTTGTGATTTATATTTTCACAAACACTTACTAATCCCGCATTATTGCTAGAGTGCTGTTTTTTTTACTAATACCTGGATGTTTACATAGTATTATTATGCTGTGATGTTATATCAATTTGCCAGGACATAAATCATTGCTTTGGTAGATTGATAGCTAATATTTATAGCCTAGTAAAACTATAGAGTTTGAAAATCAGTTGTCCGTTACATTGATTTAAATATTGTTTCGGTAGATTGATTTAAGTACATGGTTTCAGAACAAAATTTCAACATTTATTTTTGAAGTTGATAATGTTAATTCTACCAAAAATCATTTGATTTTGGTTATTTCATGTGACACCCCTGGTCAAACTTTTATGTTCATCCGCATACTGGGGCACTGTGTCATGTTTGGATGCAAGAAAAACATGTGCTTGAGGTGTTATGATATGTAATGAATATTGATGTATGTATACGTTACAGAGAGTGCATAGTTAATCTGTGTACTTGCTTCATGAGGGTAGTCTTAGATCCTAACTTTTCTTTTGCATGAGTCATATGTAGCTCTTAAGTCTTCAATCAGTTGAAATATGTAAAAGTACCAATTGTGCTGTCATCAAGCTAATTTTTCTAAATAGAATAAACCTTTACCGCTGAATTGCGTAGTACGCTAGGGAATAGCGGGGTAATTGGGATTATTATTGGGTGTACCTTGGGTTACGCTTATATTGGGATTAAAAAAATTGCTAGTGGCAAATTAGTAGGTACTGTCCAGACGTCATGGCTATGTCTGGGGAGGAAGGCGAGGCTTTCCTTAAATTGTTAGAAAAAATGGGGGTCAAACCTAAATGCAAAACTAAAGAAGAGTTGCAGGATTGGATGGCGGAAATGGTAAAAACACAAACAGCGCCAACTCAGTTAGATTCTAATCAGCTAGATAAGACAGTACAGTCTACTACTGTGCAGCAGTCAATTAAGCTTTCCGCTATTTTTTCGGGTGTCAAACCAGGAAAAGGTGAGTGCACATACGACCTATGGAAGTATGAGGTTGATTGTCTAGTTAAAGAAAATGTCTATAGCATGGAGAATAAAAAGCGTATGATTCGTGCCTCCCTAAGGGGTGAGGCAGCTCATGTCCTTAAGCGATTAGGCCCTGATGCTTCTTTAGATTCTATACTTCAGAAGTTTAATGATGTGTACGGTATGGTTGAGACAGGAGAGGAGACTCTTTCTGAGTTTTACTCTGCTCATCAACGGGAAGATGAGGACGTCTCATCATGGGGATGCCGTCTTGAAGACCTTTTAGATAGAGCAGTCCAGGGTAAGGTCCTTGTTGATACGAATAATAATGATATGCTAAGAAAACGTTTTTGGGCCGGTTTGCAGCCTAGGCTTAAAGAAGCCTCCCGTCACAAGTTTGATACCACTGCAGACTTTGACCGACTTCGTGTCCTTGTGCGAAGTATAGAGCACGAGTACAAGGTGTTTGAACCACCTGTAACTAGTAAGAAGGTAGTCAAAATGGCTACTGTGGAAGCTCCCACAGAGATATCTGAGTTGAAGGGAATTGTCAAACAGCTCAGTTCTACGGTAAGTGAAATGAATAAACAGATAATTAGTATGCAACAAAATGTACCATCAGAAACAGGTAAAGCTCAGGGTAACTCCTTTAAAGGTAAGAGTATGAAAATTCCCTATTCAGCTCCAGCTGCTTGTTGGAACTGTGGTGATACTACGCACCTGAGATTCGAATGTCCGAAACTCCCAGAGTGCTTCAAGTGTAAAAGGGGTGGTCATCTAAAAAAAAATTGCTGGTCAAACCGTCCATAGCTATCATTGAGGAGCAAATGGTAGCTATGGCACAACAAAGCTCCAAGTCAATACCAGATAATTTGCTTGGTGAGGTAAGTGAGGCTAGAGTAATGATAGAGGGAATAGATACAAGAGCCTTTATAGACACCGGTTCGATGATATCAACAGTAAGTAGTGATTTCTACCGCCTCCGACTTTCACATATACCTTTAGAACCACTGACTAATTTGGTGAAAATTGAATGTGCTATGGCTATGTAATCACCAACATTAAGCTTGACATGGAATGTAGCATTGAAGATAGTTTTCCTTTGCTTGTAGTGCCTAACACACCATTTAACAAGGAGGTTCCACTTCTTATTGGCACTAATATTCTAAGTTGTTTTAAGTCAGATTGTCAAGAAAAAGGTATAACTTTCCAAAATTTTTAAACACCCTGGAAGTTAGCTTTTAAGTGCTTAGCTTGGAGAGATAGAGAACTCAGGAGGAGAGATGGTAAGCTAGGACTAATAAAATGCTGTAGTACTAGAAAGGTAAGTATACCAGCAGAAAGCAGAGTTATTATTCCTTGCCGAGTTGTTAACGTACTCCGGGTAGGTAATTCCAGAGGACTGGTTACACGTACTAAGAAAAGTAGTCTTCCAAGTACGATTGAGATCACTCCTCTTACGGTTGACTGTGAGGGATTTAATGAAAGATTTCCCTTTGACATCGAACTATTCAATCAGGATCTGAGGCCGGTCATAGTCCAGCCATCCCCACTTTTAGCTGAGCTGCAGCAGGTGAGCCTAGTAAGTGAAGAAGGTATCGGTAAAGGGCAAGTGAAATCTGAGAATATAGAATGCTCCATAAATAAGGATGATTTTTTATCTCAGTTTGATTTAAAGGAAACTGAACTTAGCCCTGAACAGCAGCAACAGGTAAATTCATTGTTGTGGGAGTTCAAGGACATATTTTCAGAGGGTGACTATGATATAGGGAATACAGATCTTACTAAACATCAGATTACATTAAGTGATGAGATACCGTTCAAAGAGCGACACCGCAGAGTCCCACCTGCCCTGTATCAGGAGGTGAAGGACCATCTGCTTAACCTTAAAAAGACTGGAATCATACAAGACTCCCCTAGTCCGTGGGCTTCTCCTGTGGTCTTAGTGCGTAAAAAGAATGGTGAACTCCGCCTATGTGTGGATTATAGGCAACTGAATGAGAGAACCATCAAGGATTCTTATGCCTTACCACGCATAGATGAGTTAATAGACCATTTCTCAGGGTGTAAATATTTTTCCAGTCTGGACCTGCGTAGTGGTTACTACCAGGTGGAGATAGAAGAGACTGACAAGGAGAAAACAGCCTTTACAGTGGGCACCAATGGCTTCTATGAGTTCATAAGAATGCCATTTGGTCTGTCTAATTCTCCAGCGACATTCCGGAGATTGATGGCACAGTGTATGGGTGATCTTTATATGAAAATATGTTTTGCCTTTTTGGATGACATTAATGTCCCAGGTAAAAATTTTGAAGAATGTGTAGATAGGCTCACGCGAGTTTTTCAAAAACTGTGAGTGCATAATCTAAAACTGAATGGCAAGAAATGTCACTTTTTCAAAACAAAATTACTTTACTGTGGCCATATAATCTCTGAAATGGGCATAGAAACAGACCCTGACAAGATAGCTAAAGTAGCAAATTGGCCAGTGCCATCTAATGCTAAGGCAGTTAGAGAGTTCCTAGGTTTCGCTGGGTACTATAGGCGGTTCGTTTCTAATTTTGTCCAGATGGCAAAACCACTATATGCATTGATAGGTGGAGCACAAGGTAAGAAAGGTAATAAAAAGTCTCGTGTCTCACCCCTGCCATGGGTTTGGGGTAAAACAGAACAGGATGCTTTTGAAGCTATAAAGACCACTCTAACGTCTCCGCCTTTATTAGCTTATGCACATTATGACATGCCGTTTATCCTCCATACCGATGCCAGTGGCAACGGTCTTGGTGCAGTGCTGTCACAAATGCAGGATGATACTGAGCATGTAATTGCTTATGCCAGTAGAGGCCTTTCCAAGGCAGAAAATAATTATTCTGCGCATAAATTAGAGTTTTTAGCCTTGAAATGTCACAGAAAATTTCACTGATTATTTGTATGGTGCGAAGCACCAGAGTATTGTCCTGACGGATAACAACCCAATGACTTATGTTTTAACAAGCGCTAAACTAGATGCAACTGGCCACCGCTGGCTAGCTGACTTAGCAGCTTATGACCTTGTAATAAAATACAGACCAGGTAAGCATAATAGTAATGCTGATGCACTATCGTGGTTACCAGATAGGAATGATGAGGAAAGACAGGAAATAGATGGTGAGACCATAAGAGCAATAACTTGTGCTTTAGCTGGTTTACCCCTGGTGGAATCACTCAGTATCTCTGCTGAATTACAGCTAGATATTGGACTTGATAACAAAGATTTTGTGGGTAATATCAGGGAAACTAGAAAGTGCCAAGCCGAAGATCAAAACATCAATACAATTCTTAAGATGATTAGGGAAAGCAAAATTCCAAATCTCCACTCGATGAGACCTGGAACAGAGCTGTACCAACTGTAAAAAGCGAGGTTTGTTGGGTAGAGTGACATATGTAGATGGAGAAGACAGATGGCAAGTGGCTCTCCCAAAATCTCTTAGAAAACGCGTCTTAGACAGTCTCCATAATCAGGCAGGCCATCAGTGCAGAGACCGGACTCTTAGTCTTGTCCAAGACCGCTGCTACTAGCCGGGTATGTGGCGTGACATTGATGTTAAGATTAAAACATGTGAACGCTGTATTAAGAGAAGGGGAAATACAAACATTAAAGCACCCCTGGTGAGTATTACTACTTCACAACCGCTAGAACTAGTGTGCATAGATTTCCTATCATTAGAACCGTCCAAGGGAGGATTCGAAAATGTCCTAGTAATCACGGATCATTTTACGCGTTATGCGTTAGCAATCTCCACTAAAGATCAGAGTGCTAGGACCACTGCTGAAACACTATTCAATGGGTTCATAGTGCATTATGGTATACCGATGACCTTGTTTAGTGACCAAGGTCAGAACTTCAATGGGAAGGTCATTAATGAGCTATGTCGTATAATGGGCATGAAGAAATCGCGCTCGACTATTTACCATCCATCTGGGAATGGTATGTGTGAAAGGTTGAATAGAACCATCATGAATATGCTCGGAACCCTTGATTTTGACCAAAAGAAGGATTGGAAGAGGCATATAAGTGCTATGGTCCATGCTTATAACGCGACACGGCACACATCCACAGGCCACTCACCTTTCTATTTAATGTTTGGTCGCCAAGCTCGTCTTCCAGTAGATTTACTTTTTGAGGATCCAGAAAATGAAGGTAAGAGTTATGGGAAGTATGTCTCAGAGTTAAGAGATAGAATCAAGAAAGCGTATAACCTTGCGTCCGAGTCTGCTTGTAAAAGTCAGGTAAGGCAGAAACAAAATTATGACATCAGGGCTCGTGCTGCGGTTCTCGAGGCAGGAGACCGTGTACTGGTAAAGATTCTGGACTTCGAGGGTAGGCACAAATTAGCTAACAAGTGGGAAGATGGTGTGTATACAGTTCTGGAACAACCAAATAAAGATGTTCCTGTATATAACGTCCAATTGGAGGACAGAACTGGCCCTAAGAGAAAGTTACACCGTAATCACCTCTTACCTGTTAATCAGATACCAATTGAAACCACACCACTACCAGTAGCTGCCCCTCGGAAACGGTTACCACCTAAACCTGCTCCAAGAAAAGCAGTGTTAGAGGACACCAGTAGTGAGTCTGATAGTGATGTCGAACAGATTTTCGACATACAAGTAAATACAATGATGATTACTTCGCTAGCGAAGTTTCAGAGGTGTTATCAGATAATGCATCTGCTAGTGAAGTTTCAGAGGTATTATCCAGTGATGTATCTAATAGCTCTGAGGAGTAAACATCAGTGGGTACCTCCAGTGGTCAGGAAAACGATCCTGTAGATATTGCCCCTGCAGCACCCAAACCCCCAGATGTTCCTCGTAGGTCTGGACGACAGCGCAAGCTGCCTATTAGGCTGCGAGATGACAATGTCATGTATCGACAGGCTGTTAAGGACAGTCAGAGTGTTAATGAAAACATTGTTGGTAAACAGCAGCAACCTATAAAGTCAGACTGGGCCCAGTGAGCTAGTTTTCTCACCAGTATTTCCAGCAGTGTCATTTTTCAGGGCAGGGCTGAGCATCTGTCACAAGCAATTTTAGAAATTGTCACTAAACATTAACGTATTTTTTTCTAATAGTAATGTCGGGACGACATTTATTTTAGAGGGGAAGTATGCGATAGTGTCGAATTTTTGGTATTGGTTCGTCAGTGTATGATGGCAGAGCCATCTGGTGATTGCATTATAACTAAATAATGGTTCGTAATATTACTGGATTTAGTGTCACCTTAAAAGGTCACATGATAACTCTGGGCTAGGGAAATTTTCTTTTCTAGCTGGACACCGTTCTATATAGACATATTTTTAAATATGCAAGCAACGTCAGAATTGTATCAGAAGGTGGTGAATGACTACTTTTGTGCTAGATAACATAGACCTAAGGAGATGTAGTGGTCGGGCATCGGCGGTACGCTGTAAACATGTGTTCGGGTTACTGCCAGGAGACAATTTTTGACCTTAATAAAATTGATGAAATGACCTTGAGTGTCGACCTCTTCTTGTACGCGGCTTGAGCCTGGTAAAAGAGAACCACCGATAGGGCTGGCACATACTTCCGCCGGGCAACCCTATTACAAAATCAGTATTGTATCCTGTGTGGATGGCATAAATAACTATAGCGCTGATCGGCCTTAGCGAGTCGCCTGCTCCACGGCTACCGTACAGATAGCCACTCCGAATAAAACATTCCTGTACTTTTTAACTCACCAGAAGCGGAAACAAACGTATAAACTAATGAAGCAGTAATTTATGACAGACTCTCCAGTCAGTATTCTTGGATTTCAGCCCATTCAGGGTGATGAGACCATATTTATAACGTATAGTTACATGATATAGACCATACCCTGGGCCACATCCAACCAGTAGCGCATGCTTTTCGTTGATTTCTACGCCAATTATCAGGGTTCACCACAGTGCCGGAAATGTCGGCTGCCCGACCGGATGAATTCTGGAAAAAAAAAAAAAAAAATTCAGTTCCGTTTTGTGGTGTCCTTCCATTTACGTTTTAAAGATGGCTAACTGACAGTGACTGATTTTGTAATTTATTGGCTTTTAGTATCAGTTTTTCATCAGATAAACATTTTTTAAGAAAAAACGTGCCAGATACTTAGTGGGAAACCACACATGCTGCAAATTTTATGCAGCAGTGTAAGGGTTAAGCTGCTCGCGCGCACAAAGAGAGAGAACAACCAGATGATGCAGGAACCCTGAATTATCAACCGATTTTCCTGAAATTTGGTAAAAATAATATTTCAACGGAGTCCTAATATTCCTGAAAATTTCGTAAAATTATATTCAGTAGGCCCTATAGGTCGTACGCCCAATATCGCGAACCACGTTTTTCGCCATTTAAAAAATATTTACCAGCTGAAATTATTATTTTTTACTTCTATTCAACTCACTAACATGTCCGGCGATCTCCAGGTATAATTTTTGTTTGAAAAATATTTCAACTTGGGAGATCCTTTCTTTGTTATGTATAACGTTTTTCGCGAATTCCACTTAATATCGCCCACCGCTCTAATGATGAATGACTTGCACCTGTCATTATACATGACAAAGAAAGGATCAGACGATGTAAAGTATTTTTTGCCGAAAAAACGGCAGAAATAGGCGCCGGATAACTTGGCAAGTTGAATAAAGTTGGAAAAAAAAAAATGTAGTCACCAAATATTTTTTACATGGCAAAAAACGTGGTTCGCGATATTGGGCGTATGACCTATAGGCCTATTTCAAAGTTAGACCATGGGGCTCAGAAAACCACGTAAATCAGATGGCTCGTCTGACTGACTTTGAGTTGGACGTAAAAGAACCTCAATGGACGTAGGCGCAGTTTCCATCCGGCGAGACCCCAAAAAATCCACAATATGGAGTACTTGGCACATATATAAGGCCATAAATGATAACAGGCCTTGCTAAGTTACTCCCGTGGCGCGATAGCACAATAGTGCGTACTGCCACGTAATATACAGATTTGACATGTAGTAAATGAATTTGACGTCCGTCTTTAAACCCATTAAACTAATTCTAAAATTTTATAAATTTATTACTTGTCAAATGGTCTAACTTTCGAAATATTCAATAACAGTTATAGGTCTAGATCCCCTGTCTAATGTTGCGAATTTTTTACCGACGTTAGGATACGACTTGAAAAATGCCTGTGATAAATTTTAAGGAAATCAATTCATAATTGACAGGGAAATCGACGAAAAGCATTCGCTACAGAATTACCAAAATGAATGTGGCCCAGGGTATAGGCCCCTGGCCCTAGGCTATATATAACAGTTAGTCACTCATATTATCGCCCACGGCCACACGATGTGACAAGACTGACTTCAATCTTTGGCCTCAATCGCAAAACAAGAGTTACAAATATGTGAACTTGACAAACACTGAGAAAGGTAAGACTAATCAGCAAGCAATGAGACAATGGCGGGTACAGACTAACGTTAGATAAAGTCTGATGTTAGTTTATTCGCGATGATCTTCACTGACTTCAGAAAGTCAGCCATGTGCCAAGGACTAACCGGAAGTTGACATTTTGTAACAAGCCTTGCTATTGATCAGTCTATTTTCTTGGCCTATCACATCCGTCCTAACAACTATGTTGTCTCACTGCCACGGATGTCAGTTTTTTCAGTGGGTGAAATGTCAAAATATTTTGTTATTTAACTTATGTAACGTTAAGCTGTCCATGCTTTTGTTCTGTTAAGTTATTTTTGTTTTTGATAGACCATTAGAATTTATTCAGCATTAATTAGATCTAGACGTGTCTAGATCTAGACAGATTATGTCTCATGTGATGTTTTTTTTAATTGAGTGAGCGATAATAGGATGATTTCACAAATTCTCCTGTGATCTATGACAATCACAATGCGTGAATGCCTATGTCACTGGCAGTATGGGGCAAAGACTAGACTAGATCTAGCCGAGTAAACAACGTCTCTGAGAGAGCGCAGCGATCCACAGAGCCGTGAATCTAGTATCAAAGTGGCTTTGATACCAACTTTAAATTGCTCTTCTGGACTTAATCTGATGAGCTACGGCCAATCTAACATCATCTTGCTTATAATAAATATATTTTCTTACATATCTGTGATTCTTGAGCTGATATGTGACATATTGGACCTGAATTTAGGTAAAATACAACTACAATTCACGGCGATATAGGTTTGCATCAACCTTCGCCAGTGCGACATGAGCCACATCTATGTGAGGAGAATTCGTCCGCTGAGGACGCATGCTCAGACCGCCTTAAACTTGTTGATCAACACAAAAACACGTGCGTGAAGCACAAGAAAAACAGCAGATACCACGTGCGAAGACGTCATCTACCACATGCGATGACGTCATCTCACAAAATCTCGCGTTTCCACCCCACTCCACCCGAGATCACTTAGTAGCCTCAAGTGTAGTTTCGGATAAATAACATGAAAATAAACTTACTTTCCCTTTCTAATAATAAAAAATCTTCACATATATTCGTCAAATATGGTAGTGAAGACGTGTACACTGCAGGTAAGTCTGCGAATTGCGATTTAATCCCGAGTTGGGCACAGTTTAATTCTATGGCAGGACAGCGGCTGTACACAATTCAGCGCCGTAGGCCGATCAGCGCTAGACTGGATCTACAGTAGCAATTACAGACCTTTTTTTTTAAATTGTGCTGCAGTAATTTTTTTGCCTTGGTTTACTAGACTAACGACGTAACGTTACAGTCTTCACTACAGAGAGCTTATACCCGCCGTCAGATTAACTTGTATTGCATGTTTTTAGGCTATTTAACTATTGCTCAGTCATTTTTCTCAACCAATTTTGATGAAATTTAGCAAGGACTATTTTCGGGTCACGGGGGGACTACAGTGAAATTTTCATAAAAAAATATTATATAGTTCAAAAGTTAGACCATTTGACATCTAGTAAATTTGTAATTATGACGTCCTTCTATAAACCCATTTAACTGTTAAGTTAAAGTTTATTTTTAGCCCTGAATTGCATTACATGCCAGATGGGCTAACTTTTTAGCTATACAATATTTTCCGATCAAAATAGTACTTGCAAAATTGCATCAAAATCGGTTGAGAATTGACCGAGAAATCGGCGAAAAACATGCGATACAAGTTAATCTGACGGCGTGTATATATGTGTGTCCATGCTAAAAATGTGTGCCACGTGGTTTAAATAGTTTTGTGATGCATTAGCTCTTTCATCTTCCATTTACATCGCCAAAAAGAATAAAATAACCACATGTTAATTAAAACACATTTCTCTGCTTATGTGAGTTTCCACTGAATAAAACAGTATATATGCTTAGTTAATCATGTTAATGGCTAGCTAGTATAGTCACGGAGATATTCACCGTAACAAAATCGACCATTTTCGTTGTCATATTTGAAAAGCTCATCATAAAACGACCATCAGCGAACCTGGTGAGCATTGTCATTGCTACCTACAGTCTGTTTCACTAGATCCTGGGAGTAGCCTTTTTTCAATTTTCTCAGTCGCTAGATTTATTCAAAATTTGTCAACAAATTTTTTTAACAGATCATTTTTTCATCTTTCCCGGTGCTCGGTAGATATATAGATAGTCTGTGCGACGTTGGAGGATGGTCCAAAATGAAAGTTTCGGTATCCAGTCAGTCAATTCTCAAGCGATTTTCATAAAATTTCTTAAACCCTATTTTCTAATCATTTGGTATCGATCCTGACAATTTTTGTAACAAAATATTGTATAGTTCAAAAGATAGACCATTTGACATGTAGTAAATATCTATTTATGCCGCTCCTATAACATGTATAATCCCATTTACTTCATTCTGGTTTATTTTCAGAATTGTGTTACATGTCAACTGGTCAACTTTTGAAATGCTAAATTTATGGAATTTTGCTAAATTTTCATGGTTGTTGCTGACTAGATAATAATGGATACAAAATTTTGTGACAATTGCTTGAGAATTGGCTGACTTCAGACGACAGAACTTTAGAAGGGAAAAAATCCATGTCCAGACAATCTCCTGTTTTAAGGCAAGCTTTGATGGAGTCTCGTTATGATTATACATGTTTCAATTATCTACTACTATTCTTTAACAAGTTAACCCTTTCAGCGCGGGGAACGACTTTAGTTGTCAGAATCTAACGTCTAAAGTTGATCCCCGCACAGTAAGAGTCACAAAATATTTCTAATGGCCGTAAACCCATAACATAGGTATTTAAATGAATCGTAAAGAGCTAACTAAGACAGTTATGATAATTTTAAATGGAAAAAAAAACCTTTGGTCTCCAAGGTTTTCACAAAAAAATTCTGTGCCTCAAGAGTTAACCTAGTATATGCTTACATGTGGAGCCGCTGGTTCTTATTTAGTAAATCCGATTCCTAATGACTATGTGGCTGTTAATCTTTAAAGCGCTGATTTATTTTGTCAAAAACATAGAAACCAAATATTTTTTTCAATTTGAAATCATCATAAATGTCTTCATTTTAAAACTCTTTCAGCTTTATTTGAATACCTATGTTATTTAGTGAAAGATTCTGATGTTTAACCCTTACAGCGCGGGGATCAACTTTAGTTGTCAGAATCTGACGTCAGTAGACGGTCTGTAGACGTCAGATTCTAAAGTCGATCCCTGCACTGTAAACATATTTCTAGTGGCCAAAGACCCAAAACATAGGTATTCAAATGAATCGAAAAAACCTGACTGAGATATTTATGATGATTTCAAATTTAAAAACAAACTTTTGTCTCCATGATTTGTACAAAAAGATTTTAGCGCTTTAAGGGATAAAGACGGTCCACGTACTGTAAGGGTACTGAGCATCTACCATAAACTATCAATTTTAATAGCATTTAGCTTGGTTTGTAACTTAAATGAAAATGTATTAGTGCTGAGTTATTTTGAATAAACTATGGAGACCAAATGGTTATTTTTAATTTGAAATCATCATAAAGGTCTTAGCTACCTCTTTCTGATTCATTTGAATACCTACTGGTATGTTATGGGTCTACAGCCATTAGAAATATTTCACATTTACAGTACGGGGATCGACTTTAGTCTACATACGTCAGATTCTGTCAACTAAGGTCGATCCCCATGCTACAGAGTTAGTGTATCTGTTTATTTTTATTTGGTTAACAGGAGCGTTTTTTTGTGGATAAAGCACGTAAGCGATCGTCATAAAACACGGTGAAAGAAGAGACGCGATGAGCTCGTCTGCTCAGGTTAGCATGGGAGACCATGTTCCTGTGAGTACATCAAGAATATCATTAACCATTAGATCACTGAGCTTTTCAATTTAAATTTTCAGTCACTTGAAGTTGTGTCTCGCTACCGTGTCCCACAAATTCAAGTGACTGAAAATTTAGGTGATTTTGTCAAATTCAATTCCTACCATATATCAGTGTTTCAAGATTGAATGCATATTTTACTTTTACCGGCTAGTTATACATGGGCTTATAAAAACACAGATTATCTACTGTAGTCGACATCAGTGTTCTAAGGGTTAACCCTTACAACGCTGAAATATTTTTATATAAACCATGGAGACCAAAGTGTTTTATTCAATATAAAATCTTTATTTGAATACCTATGTTATCAGGTTATGTGTCCGAATCTGACGTCTCAGATTCTGTAGTCTAAAGATGATCCCCGCACTGAAAGAGTTAAAACATTTATAATGGTTGTATAGACCCATAACATAGGTATTCAAATGAAGCGGACAGACCAAACTAAGACATTTATGATAATTTCAAATTGAAAAAACCCTTTGGTCTCCATGGTAAATTGGTTTATACAAAAATATATCAGCGTTGTAAGGGTTAGGAGTTATTATGCCATATCATTCACCTTCAGTCATTCCCACCTCAAGGTGATGGAAATCAATAGATATAAACGTGTGTTATCAAATTACCCCAGCAGACACGAGGCATTGACCGAATGTTGGTTTTATGTTGGTCCACCGTCTATGACGCTGGCCCAACATTGGGTCAATAATTTGTGTCTGCTGGGAACCCTTACATTATTTGAATACCTATGTTATGGGTCCATGACCATTAGAAATATTTTAATTTTTTCAGTGCGGGAAAACGGTCCCCGCACTGAAAGGGTTACAGCTAAAATAGATCTTTATTGATAAAAGATTATATTTCATTATTTGACATCCCCATTCAGAATTATGTTGGGTGCTTAAAGTTTATGTTATGACTCTACGCATTTTATTTGCAGGGAACAATATACCCATTTCACTCAAATGGCTCCTCAATAAATATTTTATTGAAGGAAATTGTCAAACTGATGTATGAATCTGAGGTAAGTTTATATCTTAGGCTAAAAACCAGGGGTTATTATTGATTTTAAATTTAATTTATTATCAGTTTAAATAACAGTTTAAATATTGGGAATGAAATGAATGTTTTACCATCAAGATGTGTGAATTTGTTTGGTCTCATATTAACCCTTACACTGTCATAGTCACCCAAAATAAACCAGGCACAGCCTGCTGTGTCGCCGAGTAATTTCTGAAAAAAAAAAAAAATTTGTTTTCTGAATTTTTTTTTTTTCACTTTCGTTTTGTAATGTCTTCCTATTTGCGCTTTAAAGATGGCTAACTGACTGATTTTGAATTATAATGGCTTTTAGTATCAGTTATTCGTCAGATGTTCTTTTGAAGAAAAAACGTGCCAGATATTACTTAGTGGGAAACCACACATGCTGCAAATTTTATGCAGCATGTGTAAGGGTTAAAGAAATATGAGTTATTTTCACCCACCTGAAAATTTAAATTAGATATTAAACTTATCGGGTTAATCTTTTTCCAGAGATTTACACGTCCACTGTTTAAATCTGTTTTTTACATATTTTTTTCGCCTGTCACTTGTATTAATCTCCTTTTTGTGTGATTTCAGGCTAAGAGAATTATGGGATACATAGTTTTGTCACTCGTCAGTGCGATTGTATTACTCTTCTGGTGCAGCTCCACTAATAGCATGGGTGTGTATGCATTGATCCTTGAGCCACATAAATATTTTTATATAAGCCATGGAGACCAAAAGGTTTTTTCAATTTTAAAATTGTCTTAGTTGGCTATTTCCGCTATATATGGGGCTGTCCCTGAAGTCAGATTGTCTCTTCATATTATGGGTATTATTAATGAAATAAAACCCTCTAAACATGCTAAATGCGGGAATCTACATTTGACGTCAGATTCTAGCATCAAAAATCAAAACCCCCGTGCTGAACAAGTTAATTATTTTACACTGGTCTTATGTCTATAGATTGAGATCATGATGATATTAACTTATATAAGGTACATATTGCTGACAGGGTACACCTACAAATTGATATGATGTCATATGATGTACATATCATATTTTAGCACTGACAGCGTACACTGACAAATTGATATAATGTAATATAATGTCCATATAGTGTTTTAGCGCTGACAGCGTACATCTACAAATTAATATAATGTCATATGATGCCATATAATGTACATATAGTATTTTAGCGCTGACAGCATTCACCTACATGATGATATAACATCATATAATGTTCATATTGTGTTTTAGCACTGACAGCGTACACCTACATGATGATATTCAACATCCTCAGGTGAGATAATAACTGAATGTGGCTTGGCAAACTCAGATGTTAAACCAACATTTTCTAATGGTGCACAGGACTACCCTGCAAACACGAGGAATTCACCCAATGCTGTTTCAATGTTGCCTCATCATCATTTACGCTGGCCCAACATTGAAACAGCATTGGGTAAATGCCCCGTGTTTGCTGGGTATGCTGGTTTAATGTTGAGCGAGCGGCACAGACTGTTCACCAATATTCAACTAACCCTGGTCCTTGGATTAAATTAGCATTTACCAAGAGCTATTTTATCGGCTTTATTCTGTTTGGATTAAAACCAAAAAAGATATCTGCATTAACCCTTTAACCGCCGATGCTGCATATATTCGGGTTTTCATTTTCTATTAGCACATGAAGTACCACATTTTAAATATGTTAAAGATAAAATGTGACATCAATCAACAAGATTTGTAAAGAGTTGACCTCCATTTTGTCAAATCTGAATAATTTTCACTCACTTGAAGTTGTGGATCGCGTCAGCGAGACACAACTTCAAGTGAGTGAAAATTCAAATTAAATAAATTGGCTGTTAAAGGGTTAATAAATTGCTTGAAACCATTTATACAGTTCCAGCAGCACAAGGGTTTCTAGGTGTTCACGTTGCACCATGGATACCCATAACTTGAAAGGGATTCAAATTTGGACGACTTCAAATTTGAGTCCCAGCATTTCATAATATTGCTGAATAAAATGATGAAAGTAAAATCTGTTGTCTGGGGTGCTAATTTTTTCAACCATAGAAACACCAAACAATGGTCTCACTACTCCCAAATTAAATTATTTATTTACAATTCCAAAATCAAACCTAGCATTTTCAATTCTCAAGTGATCTTTCTAATCCTTTTGCGGAATTTTAGTTGCTATATTTTTTA
Source organism: Flabesymbios commensalis (assembly GCA_964017125.1). NCBI lineage: Eukaryota > Metazoa > Annelida > Polychaeta > Terebellida > Flabelligeridae > Flabesymbios > Flabesymbios commensalis. The sequence continues at coordinate 102,896,711 of OZ024906.1, read as the reverse complement.
TACTTGACCCCTTACCACTCTGAAATATCTTGTATAAACCAGGAAAACTGAAGAATTTTTTTTTTAAGTTTGAAATCATTGTAAATGACTTAGTTAGCTCTTTTCGCTTCTTTTAAATACCTGTGTTATGGGTCTACGACCATTATATATATGTTCACTATTCAGTGAGGGGACTGTCTTTATACTCTTTCAGTGCTGGACCGTCTTTATAAGTCAGAATCTAACGTCTACAGATGTCAGATTCTGACTTATAAAAATGATCCCCAGGTTTGCTCTGAGATTAAACCTGAACAAATTTAATGGGCTTATAGAGGGGCATCATCATTTACTTTACATAATTTTCAGGGTTACCAAAGGAATAGAAAATAAAGCTTGAGAAACTACCACTTCATTCCAGGTCTCTTTGTTCAAGCTTGAGAGATCTTATGAAAATCTCTTGAAAATAAGTGAAAAGCCAATTTTAATTTAATGCTGGTCCATCATCTCCGACTATTGGCCAACATTAAATCAACATTCGTTCGTAGTCTTAAATTACTTGAGAATTGACTGAGTAATAATCAAAAAGCCATTTTTCATTTTTGACTGTCCAATAAACTGTAAGTGAATATCTCTCGGCCCCAGCATGACGAAAGATAATGTGTTTCTTCACAGGTTTTATACATAGTTTTATACAGTAATTTTGTTCATTGATTATCCTAATTGTCTTTATATTACAGCTTGATGTCGTGTCTTGTCACTATCTGGGTTCAGAACCAGAAACCATCACCGATCTTCTCATTCGGGTCAGTTCATCCTATAGCCGTTTTTCAACCACAGTTAAATAGAAAATTCATATTATACATGTTATAGCTGTCATTAAAAGTCATCAAATTCAGTAACTATCAAATTTTACTGAACGTCTCTCATGATTATTGTGAGGAATAAAACAAGAGATGACTAGAAACGCAACAGATATTACCAGACATGAGGGCAGGTAAATTACGTTGTTTATAAGACTTTTGCATTTAATTCTAGGTTCAATCGGACCTGTAATTTAACAACCTGTTATAGGTTTAAACCTGTTTTTTATTATCAGAGATGAAAGCTTTCCAGGATTTCCCAGCTTTCACATTTTTAACTCCTATATTCATGATATTGCCTAATAATGAGATTAACTCTTTCAGTGCCACTGCGAGGATCGACTTTAGTCGTCAGAATCTGACGTCTGTAGATGTCAGATTCTGACGACTAAAGTCAGTCCCCGCACTGTAAGAGTCAAAACATTTCTAATGGCCGTAGACCTATAACATAGGTATTCAAATGAATCAGAAAGAGCTAACTAAGACATTTATGATGATTTCATACCCTTTGGTCTCCATGATTTACTTTTGAAAATTCAGCGCTTTAAGTATTTTTTTTCAGCTTCCCAAGTAAATCTTGATTGTTTACCATGATCCACTGTCATATCTGTATAATAGAGGATAGATTAACCCTCAAAGCGCTGAAATACTTACTTATGAGCCATGGAAACCGAAGAGTTTTTTTGAATTTGAAATCATCATAAGTGGCTTAGTCAGCTCTTTCTGATTCATTTGAATTCCTATGTTATGGGTCTACGACCTTTATAAATACAGTATAAATATTTTAATTAATAATGTGAAAAAATGTTTGAAAAAATATAAACAATTTCTGATTCTATTTCTATTATTTATATCACATCGCTCGTTGTTTTAGATACGAGAGATTTGAGGTGCTATCAGTCTTCTCCAGTACTATCTTAGCTACGCTTGGGTGCTTTTTCATTTTGAAGGAAAGGTAAGATGACAGTGATAATGTATGGTTTTCCAGGTTCAGGGTTCAATTTGTTCAGTATCGCGTAGTGAAAAGCTACACAATTATTGTCAATTGCTAATCAAACTTGAAAGTGAGTAGCAAAATATTTTCTAATTAAAAAACCCATGGAATCTGGAAGGTGTTTGGAAATCGCTACATTATCCATTGCTGCATTATCGCTACATTATCCATTGCAGTGACATATTCTCATTAGAAACCGTATATATATATATATACACGTGGCAGGACAAGGTTTTAAAATTACAAACTTTTTGTTGTGAAATCTTGTACTGTAATTTAGATGTGTTTTATATTATGCTATTTTTTTGTTTTCAGCGTGGAGAGAATGTTCCAGCAGCCAGATATACACACGTTAGTTTCATTTATATTTTGTGTTTTAATCCTTGCAATGCTGAATTATTAACTGGCCATAATTAACTTTAATATGCCAGATACATGTATCTGACAAACCATTCCAGATAGCTTGACCACTGCTATAAAACAAAATGTGCTGTTTCAGGTGATATGCCCTGAGAAATTTCAACTTGATCAGAATCAAAATGGCATACTATAGAACTTTAATATGCATAATTTCTGGAAAAACGTGCCATATAGCTAGACCATTACTATAAAACAAAATGTGCGGTTTCAGGGAGTTATGGCCTGAAAAATGTTAACTCGATCAAATTCAAAATGGCTGAATTGCGGCCATTGTTGACTTTGATATATCAGGAAAACTGTGCTGGATAACTATACCATTACTAGGCCCTATAGAACAAAATGTGTGGTTTCAGTGAGGGATATTCAAATTCAAAATGGCCGACTTGCTATTATCTTTGATGTCTGTAATACACAAGACGAACCTTAGGAGGCCTACTAGATAGGTAGACAAATACAGGGCCTTGCTTTTAAAAAAAGCTTTGGTAAACATCTAGGAAGGTTAGTGTTAATAGCCCTCTGAAAATGTAGTCATTCTACAACAAACGTATACTTTTATGTTTGAAAATATGGAGGTGATAAATAGTCAAATCTTTTAAAGTAGGCCAGGTTTTTGTTCATTTAGAATGATATTAATGTATGCCTAATCTTTACTCACTGAATAAAAAATCTACTTTATCCGTAATTTAAATTAAAGATGCGAAAACCCTGCAACATATTTTTAATAAAAAAAAATAATCTAATTTCATCGGTTGCAATACATGCCTTTATAGCTTCACTATTTAATTACCGTGCTCTTAAAGTATCATATCAGACATCAGCAACATATTTTTAATAAAAAAATAATCAAATTTCCTTGGTTGCAATGCATGCTTTGAGAATATGAGCTTTTATAGCTTCACTAGTCCATCACCTTGGTATTAAAGGGTTGTATTTGCCACTTTATAAAATGGCAGACTCTTTAACCCTTAAAGCGATGAATTGATTTTGTATAATCCTGGAGGTTTATTTCTATTTGAAATCATCATAAATGTCTTAGTTAGCTCTTTCCGATTCATTTGAATAGGGCCTACCTATGTTATGGGTCTACGGCCATTAGAAATATTTTTACAGTGCGGGGATCGACTTTTTTAGTCGGCAGAATCTGACGTCTACAGACGTCAGATTCTGACGACTAAAGTCGATCCCCGCACTGAAAGGGTTAATACCAAGATGACGAGTATTTATCTTTGCAGTGGTCGTCTGCTGTTCGGTACGCTGCTGGCGTTCACATGTAATATGATTGTCACTTATAGTATCGACAACCGAGCTTTCAGTCACGTCATCTCCGCGTCCAGCTCCAGCTGGCTACAAGAACATGTGTCAGACATCAGCGAGAGGTACGTAACTGCTACAAGACCATCATTGCCTTTAACCCTTAAAGCGCTGAATTAATTTGTAAAAAACATCGCAACCAAAGGGTTTTTCACCTCAAAAATTATCATAAATGTCTTAGTTAGCTCTTTCTGATTCATTTGAATACCTGTGTTATGGGTCTACGACATATATTAACCCTTACAGCGCGGGTATCGACTTTAGTTGTCAGATTCTGACGACTAAAGTCGATCCCCGCGCTGTAAGGGTTAATATATGTAATATACATGGCAAACTGTACTAGTTATGTAGACCGTTACTCTAAGGAGCAATTTCAGGGGCGGGGTGGGTGATTATAGTGGCAGGCTGGACTCTTGCTGATATTATATTGTGTTGCTCGCCAAGTTAATGATTTTAGTTTTAGTTTTCAGTGGCTCTTAAGTTTAGATATTATCATGTATTATTGTCATATTTCACTTTCAGATGTGAATTGCCAGCAAACACAAGACATCGACCAAATGTCGGTCCAATGTTGGTCCACCGTCTACGACGCTGACACAACATTGTGTCGATGTCTCGTGTTTGCTGGGCCAATTCTCACCTTGGTAAATTGTACTGCCAAGCCTCTATTACATTTTTCAAGCCAAATAAAATACATAAAATACATAAACTTCACTGATGATAATAATATTTCCTTTTTGTCTGTTCCAGTATTTGTCAGGTGATTCCTGGTCTTAGTAAACTCCTGCTGCCTCGACTCAATCCGCTATCTCTGATTAACACGGCCGGAGCGCTGGCGTTACTTCTGGCTTATGTGCTGATTGACATCAGGTGAGTATGGTACAACCCGTTGTCTCTGTGGTACAACCCGTTGTCTCTGTGGTACAACCCGTTACCTCTGTGGTACAACCTGGCAGTCGGGGTAGCGAGACACAACTTCAAGTGACTGGAAATTGAAATTGAATAACTCAGTGTTCTAAGCGTTAATTCATCTGATATATCTGAGTACATTCATGCTGCTAACACTAGATGCTGTCGATCATCTCACATTACAGTTTTGCGCCATCTGTATTGCTCTAGTTCGTCTCACGTCCTCCTATTTTCTTTTCCCGTTTTTGTAGTCAGTGACAGCCGGCTGACACCTGGGTCGCCATCGGTATTGCTCTAGATCATCTTACTTTACAATATTTTGTCTCCCTCTTTTGTAGTCAGTACCACGCGGCCGACACATAGGTCACCATCTGTATTGCTGTCGATCATCTTGCCCTGACACTTTTTTCTTTCTTTTCTCTGTTTTAGTCAATACCACGCGGCTGATACCTGGGTTGCCGTCTGGATTGCTCTAATGATCATGGGCACCATGTTCCCAATGAGTATCTACAGCGGAAAAATTCTACTTCAGGTAAAAATTAATTCTTTTTAGCCCGCCTTTTAATTTTTAATTAGAAAAGGTTGGCTATTGAAATTGAAGTTTGGCGTTGCTGTCGGCGTTAACATTTACTTGAAAAGTTTTTCATGTATCCTGTCCAAATTTGTTATGCATGTTACTAAAAAGCTATTCTCAAACAAGTTCAATAATTGCTGAAAAAAATTCAAAATGGCCGATTTATTGTGATTTTTGTCATTTTACGTCAATAATTTGGCCTTGTGGGCGTGGTAACTTCAAGTTCAATAATGGCGGCGGGCTATTGTCGAGTGCTCTCTTGTTAACATAATGATATTAATAAAGCAAGACTACAGGGGGCGATACTATTGTTCACTTTATTTATAAATTTCTTTGTCATTTGAATGCCTATGTCATGGGTCTAGGGCAATTAAAAATATTTTGCGCTTTTAGTGCAGGGATCGACTTTAGACATATCAGAATCTGACGTCCACAGATGTCAGATTCTAAAGTCGATCCCTTCACTGAAAATGTTAACATATACTGTGTGAAAAAGCTCATAGCCAAGTTTAATGTTGATGAAGGCTTAGACCTATAAGTTTTGTTTACCAGTTATAAAAATGAACAATTTTGACCTTATGGCAAATGTAAAAATATTTCCATGTGTATTCTAATGTCAACAAATTTCAATGTTTGATTAACCCTTTAAGCGCGGGGACCGACTTTAGTCTTCAGGTTCTGACGTCTAAAGTTTCATAATCTGACATCTAAAGTCGATCCCCGCACTGAAAGAATCAAAATATTTGTAATGGCTGTAGACCCATAACATAGGTATCGAAATGAATCAGAAATAGCTGAATAAGACATATATGATATTTTCAAACTGAAAAAACCCTTTGATTCCCATGGTTTATGCAAAATAATTCAGCGCTTCAAGGGTTAAAGGGTCGACCCTTAAAGCACCAAGTTATATAATTAATTTTGTTATCCCCTTGTCGCGCTACCAAGTTATATAACATTAGTACAGATTACTCAAATATACAATTTCAGTCAAAAGATATTTCAATCAAGAAAATTTGAATCTTGTTTGTCATTCAAATTTGTTGTTTGAAGGAAAAATAAGAAGGCTGAAAAAAGGTGATAGACATGAATAACATTTTCAGGGCGAACAGTGACCCTTAAAGCGCTGAATTAATTTGTAAAAAACATCGCAACCAAAGAGTTTTTATAATTTTTAGTCATCATAAATGACTTCGTTAGCTCTTTCTGATTCATTTGAATACCTATGTTATGGGTCTAATGCCATTGTAAATATTTTTACTTTTACAGTGCGACCATTAGAAATATTTTTATTCTTACAGTCGTCAGAATCTGACATTTACAGACGTCAGTTTCTGTCGACTAAACTCGATCCCCATGCTGTAAGGGTTAATTGCTGTAAAATATAATATATAAACATGATCAAGTTTATACTCTTATCTACACATATGATACAACACGCATGATTTGCAGCGCCACCTGGTGAATGTGGCAGCGATAAGCGTTGCAACAGTTTTCGACATTGAAAGATGTTTTACCAATAGTCCTTAGTGACGAAAATGCCCCCAAAACAAATATTTTGCAAAATAAGAACGTTTGTGCCCTCTTTTAAAATCATTTTACACTTTTTTGTACCCAGGATACAGCCCTGAAAAATTAATTAAATAATTAAACAAAATGGCCAATTTCTATTTGGTACCCCAGGGTACCGCGTGGTGCATCATAAAACCCTACTGATTGAATCATTTATTCCTATGTTACAGACTACCCCATCTCATATCATCGGGCAGCTAGATAAGTGTATTCGAGAAGCATCCACCCTGGACGGAGTGCTTGAGTTTCGTCATGAACATTTCTGGACACTTTCCTTTGCTACCATGGTGAATATATGTCATGTAGTCAATTAACCCTTAAAGTGCTGAATTAGTTTTGCATAAATCATGGAGACCAAAGGGTTATTTTCAATTTGAAATCATCATAAATGTCTCAGTTAGCTCTTTCTGGTTCATTGGAATACTTATGTTACAGTGTGTGGCCGTAGACCCATAACATAGGTATTCCAATGAACCGGAAAGAGCTAACTAGGATATTTATGATGATTTTAAATTGAAAATAACCCTTTATTCTCCATCGTTTATAGAAATTTTTTTTAGCGTTGTAATGATTAAGCTAGGTATTTCTGCAATGGTAGCTTTTGTTATAAGTACAAGCAGAGCATTCGTTAAGGTTGGATCCGCTGTAGTGGAAGCTGTGGTTTCGTTAAGGTTGGATCCGCTGTAGTGGAAGCTGTGGTCTTACTTTTCATAGGGCAAACTAAAAATCTATTTCAAAATGGGTGTTATTGTTATTTATTATTACTTTATTGATATATCACTCGGAGGGTTTCAACCGGAGAAATACACCATCTTTAGCTGCACTACGCTATCTACACAAATCAAGAAGAATAAGACATCGACTCTTCACTAGCATCACACATGAATAATGTCTTGGGCTTTATTAACCCATTAAAGCCTCATATTACTTCCTGAAAACAGACTTAATTTCCCCAGAACTAAGGGCTTTAGAGTGAATTTTGCAATACACTTTTACACATACTGTTCAAATATTTCATTAACTCTTTCAAGCCTGAATTCAACATTATCATCTTCATCCACTACAAGCCGCGAATTGCTGTCGCAATTCTCGACTTGTAGTGGATGAAGATGACTTGAAGAGGGTGACAAATTAACAAAAATTGCCATGTATTGGTAAAACAGTTTCATGGAAATTTTCTTTCTAGAACCCATAGTCATAAGAAAATTAAGTCTGTTTTCAACGATGTAAAAATAATGCTTCTATGCATCGTGAGGGCTTAAAAGGTTTTTTATCATTTCAGGCAGGATCGGTTCACGTGAGGATCCGGCGTGACGCTGACGAGCAGCTGGTTCTCTCTCATGTCTACAATCGGCTGTCAAACCTTGTCTCCCTTCTCACCGTACACATATTTAAAGACGACTGGAACAGGCCATCCGCATACCAGATCCTGGGAGACTCGTCATTGTTTTCATCTCACCCAGCTGTACCTAACCTGCCATCAAACAGACCCGCTATTCCCAACATTCCAGATAAAAACACTCAGGCGGGTGTGACCCCAAGCATTCCACCTGCTGCACTGCCACCTAGTGTAGGACAGCTGGGTCGCATCGGTGCATCTGCTGCGGTCGGAGGATCATATGCAGCACGTCCAGGAGCAGATCACAACTATTCTACAGTGCGAACCACAAACCAGTCTGTGTTAAGGGACACATCTTAATCTCGCTCGCCAACCGGTCAATAAATATTCTCATAATATATTTGTATTTAATGCTTTCAATCTGTTTCATTAGCAGGTCAAATCAATGTTATTGGGAACGGAAGGTGTGATTAGAAGTCAATATTTGCAACTATTTTGTCTCAAATTAAACAATTGCTAGTAATTTTCACCCAATTAAAAGTGTGGGTCGTGCTGGCGAAATGAAACATCTTTGTTTGTTAACCCTTAGATCACTGATGTCGACTACAGTCTGTCATTTTACTAGCACCTGTATAGCCCCTGATAACCAGCTGTTAAAAATAAAATATGCTTTCAATCTTAAAACATTGATATATGTTGGGACTTAAATTTCACAAATAACACAAATTTTCAGTCAATTGAAGTTGTGAATCGTGGTAGCGAGACACAACTTGAAGTGGCTGAAAATTTAAATTTCTTAGCTCAGTGCTCTAAGGGTTAAAATTTCAATTAGCAATTTAAGAGCTAAAGCTCGTTATTCATGTAATATTTTTAGATCCAATATTACATCCGAAGCTATATCATAATGATAATGGCCAGATGGGTTTTGAAAAAATTGGATTAATTTTTCTCAGACATACCGGTAGTATGCAACATGAATTGTAATCTGAATAGATTCGTTTCACGGATTTTTTTAACCTGTATGTCCAGCTTACTGATTTTGATAAGTGATTGATTTATATTTCTCTTCCATTTGCCTTCTCCAGAATAGCATCATCTCTCATGAACATTTTGATTGTTTTTTACATTCGTAGATGGATCTTTATAACCATCACTGTCCATGTAAATCAATGAAATTACTCTTGAAAGATCATCCATCACTGCAATTCAGTTAGCTAGAAGAATAATCCATCTTTAAGAAACACATTTATTTATGTTATTTAACATTTTGCTTGAAATATAATGGGTTTAGAAACTACTTCCATTTTTTATGAACAATCCATGCATCCCTTAAAATTGTGATATAAATATTATACATGTATTAAGTGGTAATGTAGAAAAATAAACATAAATTCAAATAGCACATGAACATAGAACTTTACCCTTTCAATGCGGCGATTGACATTTGTCAGCAATTTCAGTTTTAAATAAAAAGTTGAGCATCACAAGGGTGAACTCTAATATAGGATCTATAGTGTAGGCCAAAGCTGCGAAACACACCAATGCGATTGCCCGCGCGGCGTCCTGCGTGACGTTTGGGACAATATTGTTTGAATTGTGGGGCAGCGGGTCGACACTGGCCCACAATTCAAACAACATAGTCCCAAACGTCGCGCGTGACGTCGCGTTGGTGTGTTTCGCGCTTAATGATAGTGTATCTGAACCTTAATCCTTACAGCGCGGGGGTCAACTTTAGACAAAACGTCTGTATCTGTAGACGTCACATTTTGATCTCTTAAAAGTCGATCCGCACTGTAAGAGTAAAGCTATTTATAAGAGTTGTAACACATAGCATAGGTATTCAAATGAGGCAGAAAAAGCTAACTAAGACAATCATGATGATTTAAAATTTAAAAACCCGCTTGGTGTCTATAGTTTATTCAAAAATATTTCAGCATTGTGATGGTTGAGCCACATTTTAATGATGTGTCTTGTATCTACACTGTTGTCACACTTTCCTTCTGCAGCAATGGTGAAGCTGTGATGTAGGTCATGGGCCAGTTTCTGTATCGTACTTAAAGGGACTGGCCCAGGCTAAAATCATCAAAAAATCGATGATTTTATTTCGGGTTCTTAATATGACCATATGATGTAAGCATGTACATAGACTAGAACTGCAAATTTTTATATTTTTTGTAACGTACTTAAGTACAAAGCTGACACTTTTTACTTCAGTATGATACAGAAACTGGCCCCTGGCATGCTTGTGCAATTAAGTTTCTGTGAATCATCATATGATGCACCAGGCGGTACCCTGGGGTACCAAATAGAAATCAGCCATTTTGTTTAATTATTTAAATTATTTTTCAGGGCTGTACCCTGGGTACCAAAAGGTTTAAAATAATTTTAAAAGAGGGCAAAAATAGATGTGAAACGTTCTTATTTTGCAAAATATTCTTGTTTTGAGGGCATTTTCGTCACTAAGGACTATTGGTAAAACATCTTTCAATGTCGGAACCTGTTGCAAAGCAAATTGCCGCCGCATTCACACGGTACCCCGGGGTACAACGGTACCCCGGTGTACCGCGTGTTGCATCATATTCGAGATAATCTGTTTCTCAGTTATTTAGTAACCTACAAACTTCCATGTGACACAATTTGATACAGAATAAAAAAAGTCTAAACATTTTATTTTGTTTTTACTTGAGTATGCAGCTTTAATATTTTGTTGAAAGTTAGAAGTAGTTATATTAGATGTATTATTTAAAATGGCCGTTTCGTTTGATTTATAAACTTGAGCGGCTCAAGTGTAGTTATTGACACCTGTGCATCTAACGAAAAGACGGTGTTTCACGTCACCTGGTGGTAAATTGTCAATCAGCACCCGTCATTCGGTTTTGGTGTCGAGTAGGCCTACTACACTTGGGCCACTTGAGCCACCAGAGAAAGTAAGACATCTTTTTGTCTGTTTCAATCAGAGATTTTGGAAGGAATCAACATTTCCAAGATATGCAGCAATTTTTTGGCATCCACTTTATATTTCGAACGGTGTGGTTGTTATCAGAGGAAAGATAAATTGGTATAATATCCAACAACATTTTTTTTGCAACGGTGTCAAATATATCTACGCTGCCATCGGCTGTCAACATTTTCAATTGAAAATGAAAATGTGATAAAAATGAATATTACCAGATCTACGGTAGCCTATGAAACGAATTGTTCCTTTATACAAAAATAATTCTAATTTACATGCAGGTAGACCTGTTATTATAGGCTCTATCCAAATTCTACAAAAGGATGCTTTATTTTACAAATTTAAATAAGGTTGTTGCACTTCTTTTTCAACAGACATGTTGACAGATGACATTCGTCATGACATGGAAAATGGTCTATAGGTCTACACTGGTCATGATGCATCTGCATTCTTTGCTATCTGCCGAGTTTCAGGCAATTGTACTTATGATAATAATAAACTATCATAGCGCCTAAATCAAAGCTCAGGGGCGCGGCAAAACATCATGATCAGACAGAAGAATAGGTTTTCAATTTTTTTCTAAAATTAATTAGGCCTTTATATTGTTTTCGCAGAGCAAATTTCTAATGGAAGCTCATTCCAAAATCCGGGTGCTGCAAGTTCTGACACATGGAACATGTAGCGAATATAGATGACTAGAACAAAATTTCCCTACCTTTCGTTATGGTTCAATCATATTTCTAAGCTTTACTTGTCCATTGGTCAGAGCGTGGTAGTTCAAGGAACATAATATAAATTTGATTCTGTAGCAAACAGGTAACCAGTATAATGATTTTAGAAGACCAGTTATTTGAGAAAAAACGAGGTAGTTTAATCACATCCCGCACCAAATGTTCTGCAGTTTTGAATTTCCTTTTTAGTGACGCTGAGCAGGAGCGAGCTTGCTTTCGATCCGTGAAGTTGCAATTGTTTTGGCAACATATATGTTGTTAAAAAGTGCCTTATTCTAGGCATGTTACGTAGGCCTATATGATAGTAGCAAGCGTGAGGTAAAGGCCTCCCAGATTAAAGTGCTGTAAAAAACTATGCCGATATTTTTAGCAGATGGAGCACACACACGTTAACTATACTTACCTAAAAGAGATCTCAGGACTATGTGGTATTGCTAGTTCGCTTCATAATACTAAAAAAAAAGCGCAAACAAAGAAATAAAGTTAATATAAATTGTACCTTTTCAAAAAAGGGTTGGAAAATAGAATTAGTCTATTTGCAGACGATAGTTTGTTTTATATGATTTTAAATTTACACAACACTAACAAAGATGCCCAGATCTCGTCTGAAGGCCTATTGATAGGCCTACTTGGTCCAAACAGTGGCTTGTAACGTTCAGTATTAACAAAAAAACGTGTGATATGTCTCTCTACGACCAACCAATGCAGCAGTTCCTATACCGTTATCTTTTTCCAGAGCTAATTTAGAATCTGTCAGTGTCCACAAACATCTTGTTCCAACACTTTCTTATGTCATCACGTTGATGACATATGTGTTTGTGCTGAAAAAAGACAGGAGATCTGCAGCCACCATTAACACATTACTGTATTAAGATTCAAAATGCACTACTAGCGCTACGAGACATTTAGCATGATTGAATTCCTTTTACTGCACCACCACAGCTGAGTGCACCGAGAAGAAACAGGGAGTCGGAAAGTGAGGAAATTGGATCTTCTACTCACCGGTCCTAAGAATTACGGGTGAATATTCAATTTAAGGGTATAGTGTCTTTGGTTATTCTGTATGAATTTTAGTATTGTGTGTGTCAATTTTAAGTTGTCCTATGGGCAATACGATAAACTGAGAAAATGAAATAACTCAATATCTCTAACGGCAATTTTTTTATTCAACATGCAATGTTACAAAATACACAAATTTGCTGACAAATGCATTGTCTTTCAATGTTTTAGTTTTTAGATACATCCGGGCACCCAATGAGTGCCCCGCAATATAGTAACAGTAGCAAATATACCACGTATGCACATAACAATCAGAAATTTGGTCATAACCAGTAAACATAGACCTTGTGGGCCAGTACTGGTATCATATTGGGATATACTGGCAATACTGGCATACAGGTATGCCAATAACTACAGACATTGGTCCAGTCTTGGCAAACCCATAGGTGCAAAATTGTGAAGTGCCAATAATTTACAATATTGTTCCAGTCTTGGCAAAACAATTGATCACCACTATGGTAACTTTTATATCTGGTAATATATATGACCAGTGTCTTCACAAGGGGGCACCACACTCTCCATTGGATCAACACGTTTTCGCAGAAAATTGTAAGTGTTGTTTCTTCACATCAAGTTACATCTGTTTTGTTCATAAAGGTTATTTAAAGTATATGTAAATAGCATAGTATACATACATAGCTTCTCTATAAAACGTTTTTATTGTAATTACAACTGCTGATCGACCATACTAGGCTAGTCTAATTACCATGTGCATGCATGTGTTCTGCTAATGGGCGGTATTACAAGGTAGTGGCATGCATTAGTAGGCCTAGGCATGTTAACGTCGTACTCCTACTATATAGCCTGGCCTCTACTATATAGCACTGACCGGCCTAGCTCGCTGCGCTCACCCAGAGCAGTTGTTTACTCAGTTACCTGGCCTCCCGATATATAATCAGGTCATTGCCAGTAAGAAATCAGTAGGCCTACTCCTTAAGTTAAAGCTTATCTTATTTCGGACACTGACTTATATACTGTGGTTGTTGTTTTGTTTTCAGATGCTGTGCTGAGTCACTTCCCATGGAAAGAGTGGGCAAGATAATCTGTCATTCTCAAACAGAGTATGAGCAGGGCGTCAGGAAACAACACATGTGAAAAAAGAGAAGGGGAGCCACTGCTGCTACTGCTGCTGATCTTGCCGAAGTTGATTAAGATTAACTGGTTCAAGACTGCTCTCTAATTATCTGATTATATATGTGTCGCTGCGAACCGGAGGATATTTTTACATAATCAGACAAATAAATGTAATTTACTTATTTCAGTATTATTTCAGTTTTTCAACTGATATGCATGGAATATATTTAGTATCGCTCATTTGTTGAAATTTCATCTTTCTTTGTGGTTTTATTAACTGCCACAGGTAAAATGGTCAGCCAATACCTAACCAATATACATTTATCCTGGGCCAATAATGGGCAACCAATATCAAACCACCATGCATTTAATGGTCAACCAGTAGCCTACTTGACCAATACACAAAATGTCCTGGGCCAATACTGGGCTACCACTATCAAACCAGCTAATGTATAATGGTTTCATATTGATTATATTGGCCCCATTGTCCCACGAGGGGGTCATGGAAAAAGAAAAATGTTGGGGGTGTTTTATCCTTATGGCTGAGAAACATTTTTACCCTCGGTAAAATGGGGTTCCAAAGTGTTGAGAGATCACGCAGATGCGCCTAAAACGTGATCCTGTGTGACCGACAGAAAATACACTGTGGAATCCTGAAATACACTCGACAATTGTCTTACCTTAATTTTAGCCTGCATACATGTACATCAATATACGCGATAAACCAGACATTGAACATTTAATCCACATAGAAGAAACCACATCTCATAAACAGATAAGTGCATTACGCATAGGTTCTTGGAATTTTCGTGGGCTAGCATCAAAAAGAAATTATAAATTAAAAGATCAAACATTTGTTGATTATTTGCAAGAATATGATATTATAATTTTAACTGAAACATGGACAAACACTAAATGCGATTTATCTTTACCCGATTATAATTATTTTCTATTCATCGCCCAAGACCGACACGTGCAAAACGTGATTCTGGAGGAATCGTTGTTTATTATAAAAACATTTTTTCAAATTTGTTATCGTTACATAAACAGTCGGATGACAATGTACTATGGCTTAAACTAAGCAAAGATTGTTTAAACATCGATAATGATCTATATATATGTGCTTGTTATGTAACACCATCACAGTCAAGTAGAGTTGAGTTAAATGATGTATTTAATAAACTGTTAGATGATTTAGCAGAAATCGAAACAAAAAGGTGGCAAAGATCACTACACTTTAATTGCTGGTGATTTTAATGCTAGAACAGGTGAGAGGGCAGATTTTATTGATTTTGATAATGATATTGACACTGATGTTCTTGAAACACACGTATTATGCAAACCAAGATGTTCAAAAGATAAAAAACAACCAAATGCACAAGGTATATCTTTGTTAGATTTATGCAAAGCTAGTTTTATGAGTTTAATGAATGGTAGCTTTGGTAAGGATGCTGGAATCGGAGAGTATACTTGTAAAACAAATAACGGATGCAGCGTGGTGAATTATATTTTATGCAGTTCAAATTGTGTTGATTTACTTACAGGTTTTTGTGTTTGTGACCCAACAGCTTACAGCGATCATAATTTGTTACATATTGAGTTTAAAGCTTCTGAACAGGTGAATGAAAGTGTAAAAACACCGACTAAGTGTGAAAAAAAAATCAAATTTGACCGAGATAAGAAAGATATATATGTTGAACAACTCCTTAAAGATAGCACTATGGAAAAGATGGTAAATATTTGTAGTGGTAAATGTGATACAGAAGACGGTGTTAATGATATGTTTCATAAGTTCACCCAAGTTCTGACCGACATTGCAGAACCCTTATTTGGTAAATCGTATAATGTTGCCAGATCCACTACCAGTTCATTGCCGAAATGGATGTCAGATGAATGTAAAAATCTTAGAGACGCATTTTTTAATAATTTGAATCAATACAGGCAAAATGAGACGGATGAATGTAGGAATAATATGATAAGATCAAGGTCCGCATATACGCGATGTGCTAGGTCTTGTAGAAGAGAGAATGATCATGCATTTATGAAGAATATTCTGAAGCAAAAAGTAGATGATGCTCGCTTGTATTGGCAATTACTAGATAATCTTGATTCAAACACAAACACTGGTGAGTCTAACTTAACAGCTGATAAATTTTATGGGTATTTCAAAAGTTTAAATAACCCCGAAGATGTATCTACACAAGCTGATGATGATATTTATGAGTACTTGAATGAAAATTTAAATAATGATACAATGTTTGAGGAATTGAACAATACTTTTGATGTTGATGAAGTGAAGAATGCTATTCGTGAATTAAAAACGGGTAAAGCAGCTGGTCACGATCTAATTATTAATGAATTATATATAAATGCTTCTGGGGTACTGGCACCAGTGTTAACATGTCTTTTTAATAATGTTTTTCAAAATGGTTATTTGGACCAATGGTATAATTGTACCGCTACATAAAAAAGGTTCTTTAAATAATGTAGATAATTATAGAGGGATAACATTACTAAGTACTTTAGGGAAGTTATTCACTCGTGTCCTAAATAACAGACTAATGTTCTGGGCTGATAGTCATAGCATTTTAATAGATGCACAAGCGGGATTTCGCAAAGGCAGATCCACAGTAGATAATACTTTTATATTGCATAATATTGTGAATGTGTGTTTAAACCAAAATCAGCGTCTTTTTTGTTCATTTATAGATTTCCGGAAAGCCTTTGATTATGTTAATAGAGATTGCCTGTGGTATAAAATGATTTTAAAAGGAATCCGTGGAAAAATATTTAATATTATACACAGCATGTATCAGAACGTAAAATCACAAGTCAGAGTTAATGGTGTTTTATCTGAGCAGTTTGACTGTCATTTAGGCGTACGTCAGGGTGAAAGCCTTTCTCCATTTTTGTTTTCGCTATTTGTAAACGACATGGAGCAAGAATTAAAAGACAAAGGTGTAAATGGAATCAGTATTGATGATTTAAAGCTGTATCTTCTTCTCTACGCTGACGATTCTGTTATATTTTCATCCACTAGAGAAGGATTACAGATGGGTCTTGATGTGCTTCAAGATTATTGCACTAAGTGGAGGTTAATAATTAACACAGACAAAACTAAAGTGATGATTTTTAGGAAGGGTGGTATTTTATCAAAAGATGATCACTGGTTTTATGGTGATAAAAGACTGGATATTGTGAGCACGTTTAATTATGTTGGCATTGTCTTTTCATATACCGGTAAATGGAGTCAAACTCAGACCACCTTAGCTGATAAGGCAAAACAGGCTATGTTTAAACTCAATAGAAAATTATATCATTTATATGACCCACAACCTGAATTCTGCTGTGAGCGTTTTGATAGATTAATTGCCCCTATACTTATGTACAGAAGTGAAGTGTGGGGTTTTCATAGTGCGGATACAGTGGAAAGAGTACATCTTAATTTTTGTAAGAAAGTTTTAAAAGTTAAGAAGACTACTACTAGCAATATTGTGTATGGTGAACTAGGAAGATTTCCTCTTCAGTTACAGAGATATTTTAGAATTATAAACTACTGGTTAAAAATAGTATGTCATAAGGGAAATCCATTAGTATGTAAAATGTATGATTCGCTGTATAAACGTTTAAATGAAGACAAAAACATAATCAACTGGGCTAGTCTTACACGAAATTTACTGTTTAAACTGGGATTTGCAGACGTAGGCCTATGGACGGCACAAGGCGTAGGAAATACTCACCGTTTTTTAAATATTTGTAAACAGCGGTTACATGATCAGTTTATACAAGGCTGGTTTGGAGATATGAAGACTGGTTCAGATATGGAATTGTATAGACATGTGAAAGTGAGGTTTTCTTATAGTTTATATTTTGATGCTGGTACCATTCCTAAATATAGATATGCAATGTGTAAATTTTTCGCCCAAAATCACAGGCTTGCAATTGTAAGTGGTCGATGGTTAGGACAGCCGCGAAATGAAAGGTTATGTCAGCACTGTCAAGAGCTGGAAGATGAATATCATTTCATTTTAATCTGTAAAAAAGATAATCTTGTTGAACTTCGCCGCCGCTATATAAAATCTTATTATTTTGGTAACCCTTCAATGTTTAAATTAACACAACTCCTTACGAGTGAAAACAGAAAAACGATCCGTAACTTGGCCATATATGTGTATAAAGGTTTGTACAAACTGGAGTGATCATAATTATATTATATTTGTATCACTTATATTATCTTCACACGCCATGGCATATTATTGGATTTGTATTGTATTGTATGCTCACAGGCCGCTGGGCCTATTGCTGAAATAAACCTATACATATACCTATGTTTAGTTGTTTGACTGCTGATGGAACTTACAGCTTTACATTGGGATAAAACCCCGTGGGTTAAAACCAGCATTTTACCAATATCGTCATGAACAAAACATGTCATGTATTTTGCTGTACCTTGTTGTAGCCTACATTGCTATTATGTCGTCATCCTTTGGCATATTTTTGCTTATCAATAAAATATTGTATTCATTATTTACTTTATTGCTTTCTAAAATAAGTTCAATTTACAAAAAAATATGTTAACACACTTATATTTGTAGCTGGATATAAAGACGTTTACATCCAATTATCGTGTCTTGTCAACTTAGAAACAACAATGTCAATTCATCAATTTTACATACTTTCACAATAATCTCTTAACAATGTCTATTTTTAAAAGTGTCTACATAGGCCTACCAACATATCACTAAAGGTACAACTATCATACACAGCTATACAAAGCAATATGATTTTTAAGATTTGAAAATGCTAATATATATATATATATATTCCATTGCTGAGTTGAAATTTTATATTACCATCCTTCACAAAAACATAATTTCTTCAAAATCTGTTTCAGATTAGGCTGTGATATTTTAAATATGTGTCACTATATGGTTAAGCTCTGATATTTTAACCCTTACTCTGGTTAAATATGTGTCACTATATGGACCATACTCTCAATATCTCACTAGTAGTAGTAGGCCTTTAATTAATTTAAAAATACGGTTTTTTTCATTAAAAATAAAAATTGAAAAGCCACTTAAATTGTATATTCACCCTTACATTCGACATCTTGCTAGAGCTACTCAGAGAGCTGAAATATTGGAAGAGTTAGAGAGCAATTGACAAAGGTGGAAGGTCAGGGCATTTCCTCAGGGCTAGCTATCCCAAACAAAAACAAACCCACCTAGCGAATGAAGAGCAAACTATTGACATGATTGAGGACGTGACCAAAAAAGTGACGGCGACGACTGTCACTTTCAAAAAATCATAAAAATATATCAAAACCAAACTGGATAACTAAACTAAATGGGGAAATCAAAATACACTCATAGACACAGATCGCGAAGTCGCTCTCCACTCGATAGGAGAACCCACTCAGTCTCAGGTGACACATATATTATTCATTGATGTGTTTATCTGGTTGTTACTTCTATTGCTAGATTTAGAATCTGAATGTCTGAGTTAATAAGGGATATTTCTATTTGCTCTTGGAATGCTCAGGGCATTGCTAATAAGCTGGGTTGCAAACTTGAAGATGATAGAGTGATAAAAGTGTTTAAACAGCATGATATAGTGTGTTTAACAGAAACTCATTGTGTGGAATATGACATAAATATTCCAGGTTTTTGCTCTTTTCAAATTAATAGACCTAAGGTTAAAAAAGCTAGAAAAGGATCTGGTGGAATAGTAGTTTTAGTTAAAAAAGAGCTGAGAAAAGGAGTGACATTCATTAAATCGAAGGTTCTTCCCCATGATGTAATATGGGTTAAGTTAAGTAAGACTTTCTTTAAAGGATGGTCTGAAAATCTATTTTTATGTGTTGCTTATTTCAGTCCAGCCAACTCATCTTACACCACAAGAACTGGTATTGATTTTTTTGCCAATATTGAACAAGATATAACTAATTACAATAGTCAAGGTCAAATTATATTTACTGGTGATATAAATGCAAGATCTGGTCAAAAACTAGATTACATAAATAGTGATTCTGGTGACTTTATACCAGTGGATAATAGTTATGATGTTGATGCATTAAATATATGCCGTTCAAGGTTCAATCAAGACAAGTGTATAACAAATGTATATGGAAACTCATTGATAGACCTCTGTATTAGCAGTGGTCTTAGAATTCTTAATGGACGTACTATTGGGGACTTCTTTGGTAAATTTACCTGTCATGAAGTAAATGGAAGCAGTGTGGTTGACTATGTTTTGGTTCATGAAAATTTTATGGATAGTATTATATATTTTCATGTGTGGGATTTATGGGCAGACCTGTCAGATCATTGCCTAATTTCATTCAGTATAAAATGTAACTATTTCAGAAGCGAAGTTGAATCTTGTATTGATGTCACTAAAGTTCCTGATTTAATCAGGTTTAAATGGAATCAGAATACAAATCTATTTTTTAAATCAGCAATGGAAACACTATCTGTAAAAAAAGATTTGAAACAACTATGTGATAAAGAGTCTAATTTATCTACTGATGAAAAGGTTCAAACATTAACAAATATTCTTATTCAGACTGCTAAAATGTCAGTGGGTATAAAAAACACAAAATACAGAAAAATTCATAGGAAAATACTTCCTAAATGGTTTGATAATGATTGTTTTTATTTAAAAAGAAAGATCAGATTCTTGACTAAGCGTTTCTTGGCAAATACATTTGATGTAAAAAATAGAGAAGAACTATTTGTTGCAAAAAAACAGTATAAGAAATTAAACAAACGGAAGAAAAATAAATTTAAAGAAGATATTTTGGAAAAAATAAATAAATT
The DNA here is from genome assembly GCA_964017125.1 of Flabesymbios commensalis. NCBI lineage: Eukaryota > Metazoa > Annelida > Polychaeta > Terebellida > Flabelligeridae > Flabesymbios > Flabesymbios commensalis. The sequence continues at coordinate 102,876,118 of OZ024906.1, read as the reverse complement.
GCATGATAATAACCCTCAAGAATATTGGAATCTTATTAAACAATTACGGAATGATGAATGTAGTTCAAATAAGTCAGACCCTGCTGATAATTTAAACCCTGTAGAATGGGTACAGTATTTTCAAAAATTATTGAATAAGAAATCAGATAAGGTATCTGATCAAGAAATTGTTGAAGAAATAAGACTAAGAGAAGGTAGAAATATATTCAATTAATTGGACTACTCTATAAAAGAAAAAGAAATAAGATTAGTTATAATAAGCCTAAAGCCCAATAAAGCTGTCGGCCTAGATAGCATAAAAAATGAAATGATTAAGGCATCTATTGATGTGTTGTGTGAACCTCTAGTGGTTATATTTAATGAAATGCTGGTTAAAGGTGTTTTTCCTAAAATGTGGAATTCGGGTTATATTAAATGTTTGCATAAAAGCGGATCAAAGAGTGATCCTACTGATTATAGAGGCATCACTATGTGCAGTAACTTAAGTAAAGTGTTTACTGGTGTTATGTTAAACAGGTTAAATACATTTTTAGACAAGCACAAAATTATGAAACAAGAACAGATTGGTTTTAAAAAGGGAGCTAGAACAGCAGATCATATGTTTATTTTGAAAACTTTGATTGATAAGTACACCAACAAAAAGGGTGGTCAATTATATGCTTGTTTTGTGGATCTATCAAAGGCTTTTGATACAATTTGGAGAAGAGGACTTTTAGTAAAATTACTTAGACATGAAGTTGGTGGAAAGTTTTATGGTGTCATTAAAGCAATGTATGAGCAGGTGAAGAGCTGTGTTAAAACAAGTTCTGGATTTTCACAGCTCTTCGAATGTACTTTGGGAGTCAAGCAGGGGGAAGTATTAAGCCCGATATTATTTAATTTATACATTAATGACCTTCCAGATATTTTTGGTTCTGAATGTGATCCTGTTGAAATTAACAAGCAGACCTTGAATACATTAATGTATGCAGATGATATTATACTATTGTCTAAATCTAAACAAGGTTTACAAAATTGTCTAAACAAACTAAATATTTATTGTACTAAATGGAAACTGAAACTGAATACATTGAAGTCAAAAATCATTGTTTTTAATAAAACTGGGAGAGTGTCTCACACTATTTTCAAATATGGTAATTCCAATGTAGAATGTGTGAAGTCTTATAAGTATCTAGGTATAGAGTTTTCAATTACTGGCAATTTTACAGAGGCAAAGTGTAATCTTAGAAAAAAAGCTATGAAGTCTACTTTTATGTTAAAATCCTTTATCAATAATCAACATCTTTCACCAAGAGTGGCTCTTAGCATGTTTAAAAAACTAATAGTGCCAATTGGAACTTATGGTTCTGAAATCTGGGGTGCATATTGTAACACAGATATGTGTAAGGCAGCTGAAAATCTGCCTTTTGAAAAAGTTTCATTGAGTTTTGGGAAATATATTCTTGGGGTTAATAGAAAAGCATGTAATGCTGGTGTGAGAGGCGAATTAGGTATATTTCCAGTATATTTAGATGTTGCTCTAAATATCATAAAATATGAATCTAGATTACATGATATTACTGCAGGTAATTTGTTGAACGAAGCATATATTACTAATGTTGAACTTGACAATAATGGTGTAATAACATGGTTCACCGGGTTTAAACAAATTGTACATAATATTACAAATCACAATGTAGATGATGTTTATAAGATGGATAAATCAGAGATCTTGGACCAATGTAAACAGGTGTATGTTAATAAATGGTTTAATACAATTTCTCAAGAAAGCTCAAAACTAAAATTGTATAGCAATTTTAAAAATAATGTGTTTCTGGAAGAATATTTAAATGATATCAAAAATATTAGGTATAGACAAGCTCTTTCAAAAATAAGAATTAGTGCTCATAGTTTACAGATAGAAAAGGGAAGATATTGTAGACCAGTCATACCAAGAGAACAAAGAATTTGTAAATTTTGTACAGAAAATGCATGTGATGATGAAATTCACTTTTTGACTAAATGTCATTTTCATTCTGATGAAAGAAATAGGTTGTTTAAACAGTTTAATGATGTTAGTAAGCATTTTAAAGATATGCTAGATAAAGATAAAGTTACATATTTAATGAGTGTCAATGGAGAAAATATAGTTAAAGTGGCTAAATATTGTTTTGAAGGTTTTGAAAAAAGAAAAAATGCTGATTTGTATTAATCTCAAGTTTTGCAAATAAGATATGAAAGAAGGGATATCGGATGTTGTTACGGTGGTTGTATTTTCATAAATTTTGATTTGTTATGTAGGATAGTTAAGTTTTATTATGTCTTTATTTTGTATTGTATTGTATTGACCATTTCTTTTGGTGAAAGAACAATAAACAATAACTCATCATGATCTTGCTGTGTTGTGTCTGAGCGATAATATGATAAAATGCTAGATTAATATGCTATTGGCGTATTGCTGGCGCTCTCAGCCAGCAGTATTGCTTCATTATTAGTGCCAGGCCCGTACCGAGAGGGGGTGCGTTACAATTTTTTTTAAATTGTCCGATAAAATTATTCTGACCTTTTTTCGTACGGAGTGGTAGCCTATTGAATACGAAGTGACTCGCACCCCGGGATACCGGCGTGCTAGAATCTAGATACTATAGTATATACCCGCCGTCAGATTAACTTGTTGTCTTGTATCGCATGTTTTTCGCCGATTTCTCAGTCAATTCTCAGCCGATTTTCATGACATTTTGTATGGACTATTTGCGAGTCACTCTACTGTGAAATTTTCATCGGAAAATATTGTATAGCTAAAAAGTTAGACCATCTGGCATGTAATGCAATTCAGGGCTAAAACAAACTTTAATTTGACTAGTTTAATGGTTTTATAGAGGGACGTTGTAATTTCAAATTTACTACATGTCAAATGGTCTAACTTTCGAACTACATAATATTTTTTAATGAAAATTTCACTGTAGTCGCCGCGTGACTCAAAAATAGGTTGAGAATTGACAGAGAAATCGGCGAAAAACTTGCGATACAAGTTAATCTGACGGCAGGTATAGGTAGATTTAAACAGTCAGTATGATGGGTTTTTTCGTGTTTTTTCAGGATTTATGTGAATTTGTGATACACTGCAATAAAAGACATATTTTTCTCTGTTTGTTTGTCCTTCTTGCTCACTATGACTGGTAGAAATGAAGCCATCATTGTAGAATTTAAAAAGTAATTTGCTTTGAATGGCACTTTTATCAACTTTTCCAGGGGTTCCCATCATTCCATTTCTTGCAATTATGAAAAATGGTGCCAGCTCTCGCCTTTAATTCCATAATTGTTGCAACATGTGCTTGAAGAGGTAAGTGGAACAGGCATTCTGTGTTCCCTTCTGATAATTTTTTTACGCATGTGCCATTTTAAAATTTTTGTAAAAAAATGCAAAAAATGAAAATAGACCATGTCCACTGCCCTGTGAGGAAGTTCTGGAGGACATCATTAAGACCGGTTGGACAGAACAATGTAGGCATCTCGAAGAATTGAGATGCCTGGGGAAGGCTGCACTAGTTTGCCCATGGTAGAACCTGGGTGAAGTTTTGTTTGCCTACCCTGCACTTCCTCATGGGGCGCACTCAGGGTAAAAATGGTTTCATGGCTATAAGGATGAGAATCCATCAAAATTTTTCTTCTTTCATTACCCCCTCGTGGACTTAAAAAACTGGGGCCGTAGGCTATGCCCAAATTTCTGATTGTTATGTGATATATTTGCTTTGTTACAGTATTGCGGGGCACTCATTAGGTGCCCTGATGTATCTTAAAACCTGATATATACGGATACAACATCTCAGTAGTTTTATTCAGCTGCTTTAATAAGTTCAAATGTCTGGGTGATGTTTTGGCTTTTGTATTCCTGCCGGAAGTTGCAAAGTTAAGGTCACAGCTTTTGGATGTTTTTATCATTAGCTCAGATTTTGATCTGGCACAGCATTTTTCTTGCTCTGTGAAAACTGTGGAATGTGGTCAAATATTTATTCTAGCATGTCGGCAGTTATGAAAAAAGGCTCAGTAGAATTTTATTGGACAATTTAAAAATTTATTGAATCTACCTGGATGATAGACCAGTGCGCTGGCATACCGGTGTGCAAGTGTATAGCGATATATATCTAGAACGCTGGTATGCCGTGCCGGCGGCCGGAACACAGTACTTAATCAGTTAACCTATACTATATATAGAAAAACAATAAGAAACACTCGGTCAGTACTTCCATTTAAAAAAACTGATAGGTGTACACCGATTTGGGCAAAAACTGTGCCAAGTAGCTAGATGATTACTATAAAGTGAAATGTGTGCTTTCAGTGAGGTATACACCTTAAAAATATCAACTTGATGAAATTTAAAAATAGCCAACTTGCGACCATCATTGAGTTTAATATATGTAATATACATGGCAAACTGTGCTAGACAGGTAGACCATTACTGAAAAACAGAATGTGAGACTTCAGGGAAGGATGCACCCTGTAAAATTTCTATAATGCGGGTGGGGCGGGGAATTATAGTGGCCAGCTGGCCTCTCTGTTTCTATAAGCCACATTTTAGCCATGTCTGCGGACTGGCAAAACCAAGTCAGCTACCAAACGATTATCAATATCATTGAACACACCGCTACTTTCTATATTTTCCTCTGTAAGCCCTGCAGGTTTGCTGTAATACTATAAAATTATTATGTACTCTTGTTTTTGTTGTTTGGTTGGTTCCTGAAAGTCCTTGATTTGAAAAGTCCTTGATTTTTTTCATTGTAAGAACTTTATCTTGCAGGTACAAAACCTAACGCAGCACGTGATTGGTCATCACATGACAGATCACGTGATCAATCCAGATCATCACGTGATAGGGCATATTCGTCCAGTAGCTCCTCTTCTGACAGTGACCACCCTTATACAGGTAAAATTTACCTTTAATCATTAAAGTGCATACAACTAAGGGTTTTAGAATGAACATTTTCATAAAACTGGTTTTACCAATACATGGTAATTGGCCAGGAATGTGATGTTAAAATTTCAAAAATATTTGACAACTAGTTTTCTTCATCCACTACAAGTTTTCTTCATCCACTACAAGTCGAGAATTGCGACAGCAATCTGCGGCTTGTAGTGGATAAAGATGACAATAGTAAATTCAGGCTTGGAAGTTTTAAAACGCTGAATTTTCTTTACACAAAACATGGACACCAAAGAGTTTTTTCAATTTGAAATCATAATATTTATATCGAAATACATTACCTCGTGAATAAATAATATGGGTAACTCAACAATTGTTATCCCAGACACGACAATGCATTAAACTAAAATTAATGCCGATCAAACCTGAGTGTATCACGGTCGGTGACGTCACGTCCTGACGTCCCCCTGCAATAGCACCTGAAAACCCCAACTCGGTCTTCTTAACTTTGTCGTTCAAGACACGGCAGGTTATTTTTTCGCTCTCGCTTTTGTAAGGTTTGTTTAGTGTTTTAGCGGAATTTTGAAGTTATTTCTTCATTTCCATTGATTATAGTAAGCTTCACAAACCTTTAGGATAGATTAGCGTATTTTTTTTTTATTAAAAATTAAACTTTCTTGGAGTTTTTTGAACTCTATCGATTCGGTAAGCTACGTCTACTAGAGATCACTGTATTATCGCTCACGTGTCACGGCGATGTACGACGTCAGCCTATTTAATTTGCAGCATTGGTAGTTTGTCGCACTTTTCGTCTCCCATGCTGGTTACAGTTGTTAGCGATTGCTTTCGGCATCGCTGATTTTAAATCATTTAAATTTAGATAGACTATTTTAAGTATTTATTTGAATTTGGACCTAACTCAATAAAAATTTTTGTTGTTTGTTACAGCAACGCTACACAACGTGACTGTCTTTAAACTCATATTCAAGTTCTACTGAATATCGATCCAACCTCCAGGTCACCATATACTACTGGGACTGAAGCTAAATTATTTTAGTTTAGATCTAAATCTATTTTATTTGAAATTATTTTGATTCATAGCTATCGGTTTAACGATCCCCACTAACTGTAACATGAAGAAAACATGTGCTAACCCATCTTGCGGGGTGGCGTTAATTAAGACGGACCCGCACGACCAGTGTTTTAATCATCGCACTTGTGGTCGATCACATCCCTGTATGCACTGTTCAGCTGTCTCCGGTCCAGAGTGGGACTCGATAGAGAAGAGACAGGCGGGTTTAGCACATAGAAGGAAGAAAGAGAAAGAAGCTCAATTAAGCAAAGGTGGCAAATTTCTCCCCAGCCAAGTGCCTTTGAAGAAGTATCATCTTCCCCTTCTTCTCCTGGTGCTCCTCACACGCAAACACATTCTGAGCAATTTTATGTTATTGAAGAGGTGGTACAACCCACCTTAGTTCCCGAATTAGCTCCGGTGGTGGTGAACCAACCCTCCCCTTCTCCTTTGGTTTTGAATGATAATAATGTGCAAATGTTTAATAATTTTCTTTCCTTCTTGCAGAACAACAATAAAAGCACATCAGAACCGGTGGTCCAACAGCCTAAGTCATTGAATTTGACTACGCCTGTAGTACAGGCAGATGCCCAAAGTCTCGGCCAGACCGAGGACTTGTTAGACAAAGTGGCTAGTGCTACTTTGAGTATGGGCTGTGCTCGAAGTAGCACTAGGCATGTTTCTTATGAGGACCTAGACCCCATGTTTGGGGCGAGGCCGCGAGACCTGAGGAGGGTTGCGGACCTCCTGAGAAGACCGGTCAGCATAGAGGGTCAGAAACCGGTGTACACCGGGAGACCGGGACACCGGCATACCGGGACACCGGTATACCGGGACACCGGGAGACAGGGACACCGGCAGACCGGGAGACCGGCAGACCGGGAGACCGGCAGACCGGGACACCGGAAGACAGGTATACCGGGACACCGGCAGACCGATTGGTCGTTCTGGGGAATCTGAACCTCTGTGGGGTGAAAACAGAGCAGATGACTCTGTGTCTTTTCAGGATGTCCGGCACCCTAGGAACCATCAAGGGTTTGACCAGCATCAGTCCGCCTTTGGCAGAAATGCTGACCATACTCAGTCTTATAGAGATTTGAATGTCAGATTTCCGCTTAGAGATGATTTTGACAGTATAGCAGCTGAACCTCCCAGACTTAAACACCCACTGACAAAACGTCACAAGTGTAATCAGTTAGATACTGAATTTTTTAGAATTCTCATCTGATTCTGAGATAGAGGACAATCGGGGTTTTCAACACCCTTCTTTCGAGCGCCCTAGGAAAGACTTTCTCTCGTCAGAAGAGGACGATATCCAGAGAAAGGTTTCGAGGAAGAGAAGAGCATTGTCTCCTTCTTCTTCTGAGTCAGAAATTAATCAGAGTAAAAGGAATAAATCTTCTAACGATTCTCATGCTGAGTCGGAAATCCCTTTTCAGGAGATTGTCCAAGGTGTGGCGGACACTTTAGGTATCACTCTTACCTCAATTTCGAAAAAACCTAGTAAGACGCCTTTGGCCTGTATGGGATCGGATCAGGATTTAAATCAAGAGGAGAATAAACTTCCCCTTTCCTCCTGGCTTTCCTTGTTGTGGAAGGATTTGGATGCTGATATTAAGGTTAATAATAATAATACTGGTTCTTCACTTAAAAGTAAAATGTTACAGAGAAAAGTAAAATTGGAAAAAATCGCGTTTTCTGACGTTAACTTTCCCTTGCTGCCGCAAAAAGTTCAAGTTTCGGCGGAGGATTTACTTATTTCTAGGGCTAAACCGCAACCCATTATCGATTTTAAATCGATGTCGGACATGTCCCAAGACGCTCGGTGGGCGATTGCTCTATTGAACAATGCCTTGCTGATGTCGGCGACTAGAGAAAAATTATTAGATGAAATGTTCGGTATGCTGGATGCTTTGAAGCTTCCCGAAGAATTTTTCTAATCTTTTTGAAACTTCGCGCGTTCTCTTAAGAGAATCTAAAAGGGATTTCGGAAAGGCTTTGATGATTCAGACTAAGTCACTCGCAAATATTGAATTATTTCGTAGAGACTCAGTGCTAGCTAAAGTTAATAAGAAGGTGACTAGCTCTGGTGTAAGCTTGCTGAGATCTTCAACCTTATTATCTGGTAAAATGTTTGAGGATTCTCTGGTGAAGGAGGTCCAAGAGTCCACAGATAGGACCCTTAGGATGGGACCTTCATCCTTCGGTAATAAGAGCCGCTCCACAAGGCCTTCCTCTTCTTTCCGAAGCTCGTTTTCAACTCCTTCCTCTACTTCCCATTCCTTTCGTGGATTTGCCAGAGGTCAATCCTCGAGAGGAAGGGGAAGCAATTTCAGAGGAAGGAGTGGCTTCAGAGGGAAGAGATTTACCGTCCCTTCTAAGAAGTGACTACCCTCTTTCACCAGAGAACCTCCCACGTGCACCCGACCCTCCACCTTCGCTAGATCAGCTCCCGGTGGGGTCGCGTCTAGGTGCCTGCCTTCCGGCTTGGCGGAAGATTCAGGCGGACACCTGGACGTTAGACCTCATCACCAGGGGTCTCTCCCTTTCGTTTCACACGCCCCCTCCACTATCCAATGCTCCTCTGATTTACTCCCAATATGGAGATCCGGAGAAGCAAGGGATATTGGAGGGTTTGGTGTTGGAGATGATAGAAAAGAAGGTTGTAGAACCAGTGTTGCAAACAAGTTCACCGGGGTTCTACAACCGGCTTTTCCTGGTACCGAAGAGGGGAGGCTCCTGGAGACCCGTCATAGACCTGTCCGCTCTCAACAGAGCCCTCATAATCCCCTCCTTTCGTATGGAGACGTCAGAGCAGATCATGAGTGCCGTCCGTCCGGGAGAGTGGCTGACCTCGTTGGACCTGACCGATGCATACTTTCACGTACCCATCTTCCCGACACACAGGAAGTTTCTTCGCTTTGTGGTGAAGGGTCAGGTTTATCAGTTCATCGCTCTCCCGTTCGGACTGTCGACGGCTCCATATGCCTTCTCGAGACTGGTCAGGTCTGTGGCGGCATTTGCTCATACTCACAGAGTTTTAGTCCACCAATACCTCGACGACTGGCTCCTCAGAGCACACACCCATTCTATGTCAAAGGAGATAACAGCGTGGCTCCTGTCGTGGCTGATTGCTCTGGGTTTCAAAGTCAATTTCAAAAAATCAGACATGAACCCAGAGCAACAGAAGATATTCCTAGGAATAGTGTTCGATCTTGTCAGATACCAGGCTCGGCCCTCCCAGGACCGCATCCAGCGCTGCCGAGGGGTGTTGCAAATGTTTTTAACGAAACCTCTGCAGCCGGCATTGTACTGGCAGAGATTGATAGGCCACCTAGTATCTCTCACGAAGATTGTTCCTTTAGGAGCCACGATGCTCAGGCCGATTCAAAGAAGCCTGAGTTCCCAATGGAGCCCGGTGTCTATGACTCCATATCACAAGGTAGCGGCCTCAGAAGAGGCCTCATCAGCTCTGCAGTGGTGGTCGGAGGAACAGAACCTCCTACTGGGGATGTCCCTCCGCCCATTTCAACACCAAGTGCAGATGTTTACAGATGCTTCAACTCAGGGGTGGGGTGCTTGTCTGAACTCACTATCCGTTCAGGGCACCTGGGGTGTGAGCGAATCGAGGCACATCAATATTCTGGAAATGACTGTGGTGCTGCGGGCTTGCCAGTCCTTCATCGCTCACATCCGGGACCGAGACCTCCTGGTATTGTCAGACAACACCACTGTGGTGGCGTACATCAACCACCAGGGAGGTACTCGGTCCAACCCCACATCCCGTGTTGCAGAGTTTCTTCACTTTTTCCTGTTCAACCACAAGGTGAGAGTGAGGTCTCGTCACATAGCCGGGATCCTAAACACTGTAGCAGACCAGCTGTCGAGGGGGACATCCCAGTCCTCGACAAAATGGTCTCTTCACCCAGAGATAGCACAGATGGTTTGGGACAGATACCATCGTCCCCTGGTGGACCTGTTCGCAACCCATCTCAACAACAAGCTAGATGTGTTTGTATCCCCCTTCCAGCACCATCTGGCATGGGAGGTAGATGCTCTAAACATATCGTGGGAGGGTTTGGATGCTTAGGCCTTCCCTCCCACAAAACTACTAACTCTTGTCTTAGCGAAGATACAAAGACACAATTGCCGTATCCTTCTAATAGCCCCCAGGTGGCCGAAGCAGGCTTGGTTTGCGGAAATCCTGAACCTGCTGTATGCGCAGCCCTGGGAGCTCCCTTACCATCAGAAACTGCTAAAACTGCCAGGGTCAGATGTTTTCCACCAGAACCTATGGTTTCTGAGGCTTCACGTCTGGCCGTTATATCACAAGCTAACGTGAAGGAGGGCTTCTCTCTGGATGCGTGTTCTTTGATGGCGGATTCCCTTAAGGAGTCTACCATCAAACAATACGAGTCCCGATGGAAGCTCTTCGTTTTCTGGTGTAAAGCAAATAATGTTTCTTATTTAACTCCTACTATTCCTCAAGTGGCAGATTTTTTGGTATATCTGTTTAAGGAGAGAAATTTAGTACCTAAGTCGGTGGAGGTTTACCGATCTGCCATAGGTCAGGTCGTTAAGTCTTGTTCAGGCTTAGACATTGGTCATAACCCCCACCTTAACCAACTAATAGAGGGAATGTATCATAGGAAACCTTCTTTTAGGAAGGTGGTTCCAGCTTGGGATTTGGGGCTGGTCTTGGAAACTTTAAGATCAGCTCCTTTTGAGCCTTGTAGCCAAGTACATTTAAAATTTCTAACTCTGAAGACAATCTTTCTCACCGCTTTGGCTACAGGGCTTAGGAGGAGCGAGCTCCATGCTCTTTCTAGATCTTCTGTCACCCACCACCCACAGGGTGAGTGGATCCAGTTTAGGACTAAATTGGGATTTATTTCTAAAAATCAGCTCCATAGATCAACTGAACCTTTCAAGCCTATTCGTATACCGGCTTTAACTACAATTCTTGCACCAGATGATGATGATCGGCGCCTCTGTCCGGTCAGAATTTTAAATACATATTTAAGGAGAACTAACCAGCTGGTCCCACCTAACTCGGACCAGTTGTTTATATCTTACAAGCAGGGATATAATGCAACCATTAACATGACTACCATTTCTAACTGGTTGGTTAAAGCAGTCAGAGAGGCTTATTCAGTTGCGGGCGTTAATATTCCGCCCTCTAACGTCAAGGCTCATGATGTCAGAGCTATGAGTGCCTCTCTGGCTGCTTTAAGGAACGTAGCTATGAAAAACATTCTCGAATCGGCACAGTGGAAATCAGATTCTACCTTTATATCATTTTACTTAAAGGATCTCTCACACTGTGCCGATGGACTTTTTAAGTTAGGACCTCTAGTGGCGGCTCAGCAGCTCACTAAGCCCTAACTATTTTTTGATTGATTATAACTTTGTACATATGTATAGATTGTATAATAGGATTTTGTTCTTTATATATGCAAAATCTGGAATTCTCTTTGGTGTTGTTCAGTCCAGAGCCTACGCCAGTGGAGAGATGTAGCTGAGTTTATACATGATTATATTATATAATATGCTGATCTAGATGTTGTGTTTATCGTGTTCTTTCTGTTTGGCAGGTGGAGCATAAAGAAATTAGAGCGATTTCAAACTTATTTGAATGTGTATCAAGGATCGTCTTTTTCAATTTTTAAGTAATTGGGTTATTTCCCCCCGCCCACCCTTGGAAATCGTGCCCTGAGAGTCCTAGGGACTCTATTTTATGTTAAATCCCTCCCCCCAGGGGTGGTTGACGATTTCCCTTAGATTAAAAATTGTGGACGGTTTTGGGTAATGAAAACACTGCCCTCCTCCAGGACAGTGGGTAATCTACCCATATTATTTATTCACGAGGTAATGTATTTCGATATAAATATGAAATTTATATTTATTATAAATGAGTATTTATTAGAAATACTTACCTCGTGAATATGCGAGTCCCTCCCTTCCAGCCCCGCTTGTGTTTTCTTTTTAGACTAAGTTAAGAAGACCGAGTTGGGGTTTTCAGGTGCTATTGCAGGGGGACGTCAGGACGTGACGTCACCGACCTTAATACACTCAGGTTTGATTGGCATTAATTTTAGTTTAATGCATTGTCGTGTCTGGGATAACAATTGTTGAGTTACCCATATTATTTATTCACGAGGTAAGTATTTCTAATAAATACTCATTTATAATAAATATAAATTTCATAAATGTCTTAATTAGCTCTTTCTGATTCATTTGAATACCTATGTTATGGGGTGACGGCCATTAGAAATATTTTTACTCTTACGGTGCGGGGATCGACTGACTTCAGAATTCTTACGACTAAAGTTGATCCCCGTGCTGTAAGGGTTAATCCTTATCCTACTTCGCAGTTACGTATACGGTTTCAGGCAGATTGTAAGCCAAATAATATGTCACTGAACATGCTGAAATAGATAAGATAGTTTGTGGTAGATGCTCAGTTAGTCAAATAATTCAATTTAGAAGATGTGTGTTTAAAATAAATATACATTATTTTCGTCCTTTGAAGCTGGAAATTGTGTCAGCAATTCCATCTTCAAATGAATGAAAAATACAATTCAGGGTTAACCACAAGTTAGGGTGGACATGGGTTAAAGAACGAATGGAATGAACGGTGAAGCGCCTGATTTTATTCAAATTTTTCTGTGCAGGGATCTATTTTTAACATCAGATTCTGAAGTCAAAAGTCAATCCTCGCACTCGCAGTGATAATGATATGTAAACACCTTATTCTATGGTTGCTGAATTCAAAATGCTTTGAAATTAATTCTTGTTCAACTACTCTTATAATCTCTCTTGGGGTATGTTTTTTCAGATGCGGGTCGCTACAAGTCCCGTCGTCGATCATCGTCGAGTAGCAGCACAAGTAGTTCATCATCTTCATCATCATCGTCTTCATCGTCAGATAGTGGTTCGTCATCATCATCGTCATCATCATCGTCGTCATCATCATCATCTTCATCGTCATCCTCAGGTAACTATGTTTTGTAGGTGAAAATTTTGAAAAAAATTGAAAGTGCTTGATTTCTACAAATATTACTCAAGTCTTTGAAAGTGCCTGAAAAATGGGATTTCTCGCAAAAGTTACTAGAAAGCACATGAATTTTGACAAAAGCAAATTTTTGGTGCTTAATTAGCTTCACCAGGAGCGCTGTCAATTGCTCTCCTTGCACTTGGTTGAGGAGCGCGAGATTAGCGCGGTGCCATCGCTCTCCTTATGAATAAAGGACTGATACCCGAAACACAGATGACAATCATTATGATTTGGCTGTGTGTCCGTTTGAATTTTGTGTGAATTCTGAAAGTAAATGTTTAGACTAGAGATTTATCTTGAGTTTTGAAATGGTTCTGAAGATTACAATCAATCAGTGTCCATTGCCTTGCAGGTGTGTAAAAAGTAGTGTTAGTTTAGGTCCTAAATTTAATTTGGCTTATAATTGAAAAGCTTTGAAAGGTGAATTCAATTTAACCCTGTACTGCTGAATTGTTTGTGAGTATTTTTCATTCATTCATTTGAAGCTGAAATCAAGGACTTAGCCAGATTTTGACGGCCTATTTTCAGCCTAAATGTAGAAAAATATCTCCAGATTCAACCAAATTGCATTGTGGGAGGACCCCAGATCTCGTCCTGGCCCAACAAAAAGTAAATTTGGTCTCCTTTTTAGCATTTCCTGGCTAAGTATTTGGCTGAATTGCTGAAGCTATTTCCAGCTCCAAATTAATTTTATTTAAAATATGCATGTGGTAAAATTTGCACCAACTTGAAGTTGTGAGTCGAGTTAGCGAGACACAAATTCAAATGGGTGGAAATTTTAAGAGGATGACTTAGTGTGTAAAGGGTTAATCTGGTATGAATTCTATCTAATGCAGGTGATCAGAAAAGAAGGAAGTCCCATTCTTTATCAAGACACTCCAGGCAAAAATCAGATTCCCGTAAGTTATCTAAACAGCTACCAGGGAATATTTTGTTTAAAGCTGCTCCTTGGGATGAGAATTTTAAATTATGTCAATTTTGAAAATGTAATTTATATGAAGCTATATAACATATCCTAAATAAAATAAATAAATGTAAAAAAAAACAATGTTGAAACACTGAAAAAGACGAAACAAGCTCTATTTCCAAGACGTATATTTTCATGTAAACAAGTTTGTTTACAGCATACCACACTATAGACCGCAAGTACTGACATATCAGACGGCATTATCTAATTAACCACATAGTTACATCAATAGCTGCCACCCTTAATTGCTCTGGGAACGAGTTGATCAGGGGGGGGGTTCCCCCCAGCACCGATTGTCTGCTCAACGCTGGGCCGACGGCATCAACATGTGGCCCAATGCTGTATGAACATTCAAACGTCCTTTAGCAGGTTTTAATGCATACAAAAAGTTTGTTTGGGTTTCCGTCGGATTCATAAAAATGTAGATAAAAAATATTTTTAAAAATCTAAGAACTCTGATAAAAATAAAATCATGATCTGTGGGATACACTACTCCATTACAAAATTTAAAACAAAATTTGATGTCATCCCAAGCTAGCGAAATGCTATGCAATTCTGTGGATTTGCTGATCAAATTTAAATTTGATTAGCAGAATATATTCTCACATAAATGATACGGAACCTACTGAAGGAGAAAATCGCTAATCAATAATTTTAAAATAAAATATTCTCTGGTTACCACCAAATACTTTCACTGAATAATTAATAACTCTCGCTACATGTAGAGTAGATCTAAATTCCTTATTTTACTGATTTTTAAAATCATTCATATTATATTATTGGTAAGATTACTTTAGCGCACAGGCACAGTGAGGCACATGTGTCCAGTGTGTTTGGGGAATGAGAAAAAATGGCGCAGATTAGTGCGGGGATCGACTTTAGACATCAAAATCTGACGTCAGATTGTGATGTCTTAAGTTGTTGAAAGGAGTATAATATTTATTATTGCCATAGACCCATAACATAGGTATTCAAAAGAAGCGGAAAGAGCTAACTAAGACATTATTGAGGATTTCAAATTGAAAATAACCCTTTGGTCTTCATGGTTTATACAAAAATAATTCAATGCTTCGAAAGTTCATAGTGGTGGATTTACTCATCCTTTACAGTATCCTGATTATTTATATTATATTACTATCATTCACTTTGGTGGCGATTTTTTGTCAAGACTGCAATCTAAAACACGTGCCAATACTTCCAGTTTTACAGTACTTGTCGTCGTGTATATGTTTTCCACCCACAGACGTGTATATACTCACTATAGATACATCCTATCTCTCTTTGTTATACATTGGACTTTTAAAACCCTTACAATGCTGAAATGAAGAATTTTTATAAAACCATGGAGACCAAAGGGTTTTTTCAATTTAAAATAATTATAAATGTCTTAGTTAGCTCTTTCTGCTTCATTTGAATACCTATGTTATGGGTCTACGGCCATTATACATTTTTAATTCTTTCAGTGCAGGGATCGTTTTTAGACATCAGATTCTGACGTCTAAAGACAATCCCCGCACTGACAGAATTAACAATAAAAGTAGTATGCACAGCCAACAGACTGATGCTCAATGGCACGATGATCATTTTCATGTGTTGCAGGCGGGCACAAAAAGAAAAAACAAAAGGTAGGTAGCTGATATATAATCCCTGTACTGGTACACCCATATGTCTTCCCCTTGGAGTTAAAAGGTGCTATACTGCCACATTACAAAGTGCACATTTTAACTCCAAGGTCGCAATATATTTTCAGACCAAATAAAATACCACTTCAAATTTAATTTTTGTTTTAATTATGAACTGTTTATTGAGTATTGAATTTTAATATTGAACAAAATCTGTAACTTCTATTTTGTCAAATTGAAGGTGAAATCACAACAAAAAACTGATAATTTATAACTGTTTCAGTTTCTTGTGTTATCGAGTTATCTAAACTGCTCTGTTGACTTATGCTGTTAACCCTTTAAGCCCTCACGATGCAATAAAGCATCATTTTACATCCCTGAAAACAGACCTAATTTTCCTACAACCAAGGGTTTAAGAATGAATATCCCCATGAAACTAATTTACCAATACATGCCAATTTTCTTTACTTTTTCAATCACATCAAGTCATCAGCATCCAGTACAAGTAAAGAATTGCCACAGCAATTCGCGGCTTTTAGTGGATGAAGATGACAAGGTAAAGTCAGGCTTGAAAGGGTTAATTGGTCCACTGTCTGTGACGTTGGCCCAACAGTAAACCAGCATCATCAAATTGTTTACTGTGATCTAACCTGCTCTGTTTGCCTCTTGCTGAGGGGCGACGTCTTCCACGATGCGTCGCGCCTCTCTGCCGGCTGACAACACCACATGGACTCGTGTAACGGGATGATATGACAATCGAACATACATGCAACGACGCGGCTCACCTGACGATCTGATGGCATGATGTGACAAACAAACATCCAAGCAGAAGGAGAAAAGTAAGAAAAAGATAAAGAAGAAGGAGAAACCCGTCCAGCTGTCTAAGGTGGGGTACTCTCCCATCCAATTAAATATTTTAACTATTAAAGCGCGGAAATATTTTTATGTAAACCATCAGTGCTGATGATGTTAACCCTTAACCCTTACAGTGCGGGGATTGACTTTAGTCGTCAGAATCTGACGTCTGTAGACGTCAGACTCTGACGACTAAAGTCTATCCCCTCGCTGTAAGAGTCAAAATATTTATAATGACCATAGACTCATGACATAGGTATTCAAGTGAATCAGAAAGAGCTATCTAAGACATTTATGAAGATTTCAAATTGAAAAAACCCTTTGGTTTCCATGGTTTAATGAAAAATATTCAGTGCTTTTTTTATGAAAATCTTGGAGGCCAAAGTATTTTTTCAACTTTAAATCATCATAAATGTCTTAGTTGTCTGTTTCAGATTCATTTGAATACCTATGTTATGGGTCTATGACCATTATACATATTTCAATTCTTACAGTGCGGGGATCAGTCGACTTCCTCACTGTGAGGTTTAAGCACGCGATCACACAGGTAAAAAAAATTGAGGCGTAGGAAAACTACACGCCTAATACAATCTACAGATACAATGGCAACACAAGTCACACTCCTTGCTTACATTCCTTGCTCACTTAAGAAGTGTGATTTTGCACACACCACTATTTCACAAACCATCATCACTAAACCATGGAGACCAAAGGGGTTTTTTCAATTTGAAATCATTAGAGATATTTTGGGTAGCTCTTCCCGCTTACTTTGAATTTCTATGTTATGAGTAGATGGCCATTATTAATATTTTACGCTTTCAGTGCGGGCATCGACTTTAAACTTCAGAATCTGACCCCGCTGTGAGGGTTGAGAAAACTACTAGTATTTGCTGAGTTTGTTTAACCCTTTAACCGCCAAATTATTCAATCTAAATTTTCACTCACTTGAAGTTGTGTTTTGCTGACGCGACACACAACTTCAAGTGAGGGAAAATTATTCAGATTTGACAAAATGGAGGTCAACTGTTTTCAAATTTGCTGATTGATTTCATCTTGAACATGTGGTACTTAATGTGCTATTAAAAAATGAAAAACCGAGTATAGGCCTATGCGGCACCGGTGGTTAAAGGTTTAACATACAGTTACATTTCATTCGCAATGACAGTGATAAGATGGGCTAATAAAACCAATTAAAAACGACTACTCTTTCTTTGCTGTTAAAGGATTAATAGTTTTCTTTTACAAATCTGAGTAATTTTCATCCACTTGATGTTGTCGGTCGCTGTGGTGAGACACAACTTCAAATGGGTACAAATTTAAATGATATTATTCAGCGAATTTTAAAGGATTAAGATTTTAGCAGTTAAAGATTTGGTATTTTATTTTCAGTGATAATGATAATTTTTGTATTGTCTCGTTTATGTTGTACAGTTCATGAAGAGAAAACGTGAAGATCGAGGCTGCAGCTCGATATCTGGCAAAAAAATTAAAATGAAGCTCAAGAAATCTAAAGACGACAAGCAGGTGATAAAATTACTACAAAAATTCACCTTAATCCTTTAACCTTTCAGATATTTCTATGTAAAACATGAAGACCGGAGGTTTTTTTTCAATTTGAAGTCATCATAAATGTCTTAGCTTTTTCAGTATTTGAATATCTATGTTATGGTTCTACAACCATTATAAATATTTTAATTCTTTCAGTGAGGGGGCCGTCATCTGCGGGATGTATAGAGACAGTCCCCTGAAAGGTTTAAAACAACTGGTCTAACCATTTCAGGATCGACTTTTGACATCAGAAGCTGACATCAAATGTCAGGGTTAGGGTTAGGGTTAGCCCTAATCCTAAACCTAACCCTGTTATAACCATTACAGGATTAACTTTTGACTTTAGAAACTAACATTAAAAGTCGATTCTAGGACTGAAAGAATGAACCCTTACCGAATGAACCCTGCCGGGACCGAATAAACACGTTTTCAAGCAAATTTCAGACCAATAAATTCAACTCGAATTGCTAAAATGTTTTGTAATAGATGCTTAGTTAATCTAATAGTTACATTTTGAAGATGTATTTTTGTTCATAAAAATAATTATTTTTCGTTATTTGGAGCTGGAAATTGTGTTAGCAGTTCCAGCTCCAAATGAATAAAAAATAGTCTGAAAAAAAATCGACAGCATAAGGGTTAACCCTCCCAAGTCAATATTACTCAACTCAAGTTAATAATTACTCAGAAACTCAAGTTAATAATTACTCAACAACTCACGTTAATAGTTACTTGTATGTTAAATTTGACTTGCTAGTTCTTGATAATAATAATGAAGAGATATGGCAGACATTTCTGGTTAAAAATTTAGGTTGCTAAACCTAATTGCGCAAATTATTTTCAATCTAAAATTATTTTTCTAAGTGCTCCTATGGAAACATTTACTATGGAAGGTATTAGATGGATATTTTTTGTATTTTGATTATTCTGAAAACATGTAAGGCCCGACATGTGTCTGTCTATATCTTGGAAAATTATGATTTCCCTAATAATTTTAGTATCAATTGACTTAATAGGGTATTGGGAATAAAGCATTTTTGTAGTTTAATATAATACTTTTCGAATGTGTACCAATCCTTAAAACAGGGATCGCTTTGCGTTATGATGATTTATCATCGACAATCGGGTGATGCAGTTGGAAGTGATATCTGTACAAAAAAATAATAACTCAAGTTCTTATTACTCAGCAACTCAAAGTTGATATTACTCAAAGTTAGTATTATAATTACTCACCAACTCAAGTTAATATTATAATTACTCACCAACTCAAGTTAATATTATAATTACTCACCAACTCAAGTTAATTACCGGTATAATTACTCACCAACTCAAGTTAATATTATAATTACTCACCAACTCTAGTTAATTACCGGTATAATTACTCACCAACTCAAGTTAATATTATAATTACTATCCAACTCAAGTTAATATTATAATTACTCACCAACTCAAGTTAATTACCGGTATAATTACTCACCAACTCAAGTTTAATATTATAATTACTCACCAACTCAAGTTAATTGTGTTATGTTAAATTTGACATCTAATTCTCGTTAATTTAGCCTCACTAATTCGATAACTAAGACATTTATGATGATTCCAAATAAAAAAAACCTTTGGTCTTCATGGTTCATATGAAAATAAACCTTTAAGTCCTAACGATGCATCAAAGCATCATCTTGCATCTCTGAAAAAATACTTAATTTCCTAGAACTAGTGGTTTTAGAGCGACAATTTTCATGGACCTGTTTTTTTTTTGCCACCCATGTTAACTCATTTTCATCCACTACAAGTCGAGAATTGCGACAGCTATTTGTGGCTTGTAGTGGATGAAGATGACAATGGTAAACTCAGGCTTGAAAGGGTTGAGATTAATTAAAACTCATATAGCAGAACACGTGTTTAACCCTTGATGTGCTAAGTTATACAAATAAAATTTTCACCCACTTTAAGTTGTATCTCGCTACCGTGACCCACAACTTCAAGTAACGTTAGTTGAAAATTACTCGCATTTATTCAATTGGAGACTAAATATTTGCAAATCTTGTAGTTTAAACATACATTGAAATTGACTCTAGTCGTGCTGAGCATTTCCGCCCTTGAAGCTGTGTCTCGCTATCATGATCCACAACTTCCAAGTGGAAGAAAATTATTCTTATTTTTTTAATTTGAGAAGAAACATTACGTATTCATACGTCATAACTTATAAACATGGTCCACGCACTGAGAGAATTAAAATATTTCTAATGTTCGTAGACCCATAACATAGGTATTCAAATGAAGCTAACTAAGTCATTTATGATGATTGCGAATTGAAAAAAACCTCTTTTGTCTCCATGGTTTATATAAAATATTTTGAGCGGAGTAAAAAAGTTTTCGACCAATCAACTTCTAACTTGGCACCAACACTCATGGGGGTTAGGGCCAGACTTGATTACTTTTTCACAAAAATTTGTCCATTATCGACCCTTTGGTGGCCAAAAAACATAAGAAAATCAGCCAAAATTGAGTTTTCCGAACGCTAATGTGAAAAGTTTTTGACTAATCAACTTCTAACCTGGGAATAATACTCATGGGGGTCAGGGCCAGACCTGATTAGTTTTTCACGAAAATCGGACCATTATCAGCCCTCTGGTGGCCAAAAAACATAAGAAAATCAGCCAAAATTGAGGTTTCCGGACGCCAATGTGAAAAGTTTTTGACCAATGAACTTTTAACCTGGCACTAACACTGCATGGGGGTTAGGGCCAGACCTGATTAGTTTTTCACGAAAATCGGTCCATTATCTGACTCTGGTGGCCAAAAAACATATGAAAATCAGCCAAAAATTGACGGTTTTCGGACAGCTACCAAGCTCCGATTTGTACTTGTTACCATAATAACCAGTGAAATTATCATTGGTTAGCCCACAGTTTTTCCTACTGTTGAGGATTGTCCAAAATGGAATCTACTTTAAGCCTGCTGACATCTATCTATCTATCTCTGCTGACAAAAAGGGTTTAACCCTTGCATTGTCTGTATATATTTTTCGTTCATTCAAAGTTAGAATTGCTAATGCAAATTCAAACTTCAAATGACGAAAACTGTATTTACCGGGTATTTATGAAAAATGGTTATCTGCCAAATTTAATTATCACCAACTATTACATGAATTTCAGTGGCATTTAATTTGATCTGAAACTTGCTGGAAACCGAATATATATATTTCCAGCAGTTTAATTCCTCCAGTGCGGGGATCGTCTTTATAAGTCAGAATCTAACGTCTGTAGACGTCAGATTATGACGTGTAAAGACGGTTCCCGTACTGAAAGAATTGAAATATTTATAATGGCTGTAGACCCATAACATAGGTATTCTAATGAAGCGGAAATAGCTGACTTAAGACATTTATGATGATTTTAAATTGAAAAAAAAATTTTTTGTCACCATGGTTTATACGAAAATATCTCCGCATGGACCGGCTTAAAATCGACAATAGTCATACTTAGAGAGTTGTAGGGTTGTTGTCTACCTTTCTAACATATTATGGTGGATAACCAGTGAACTTATCACTGTTTAGCCTACAATTCTTCCTACTGTTGAAGATTGTCCAAAATGAGATCTAACTTTACGCTGATTACTAAATCAATACTCAACCGATTTTCATGCAATTTATTAGCTCCCGCCGTCACCGTAGGTGAGCGAAGGGAGCTATGGATTCTACCTCCGTTTTTTTTTGGCCTCTTCTTTTGCCTATAACTTTGTGAGAAAATAAGCTAGGATAACAATTTTTGGTATGTGGGTTACTTCCAGGTGGCTAATGGACGGGTTAAAATATTTTTAATCTGAATTCAATACGCAAGGTTGCAGAGGAGAAAATGATGATGTGACGGCGTTGGGCCGTTGGGCCGTCCGTAAACAATTCGTTTCCGGAGCATATCTCTGAAAGTACTTGTCCGATTGTCTTCAAATTTTACACACAACACCCCTAGGGGGTCTAGTTGTGCCTTTTGGGGTATTTGAACTTTGACCTACTTCTGGTTCAGAACTATGACCTATTTAGACGTTTTGACGCGCACTTCGTTTCCGGAGCAGATCTCGAAAAGTACTGGGCCGATGACAGTCATATTGCACATACATGTTCTCTAAGGTCCCTAGTTGTGCCTTTTCAGGTTTTTGGACCTTGACCTTGAAGTTGACCCAGCACTTTGACTTAATTTATAACATCGGTAAATCCGACTGAAAGATTTTGCAGAATATCATGAAAACCGCTCAAGATAGCTACACCATTACTATAAAACAAATTGTGAGGTTTCAGGAGAGGATGCATCTTGAAAAATTTCAAGTCGATAAAATTAAAAATGGCCGCCTATCGGCCATTATTCACCTCGACAGGCCTGATATTGCGGAATATCATGAAAACCGCTCAAGATAGCTACACCATTAATATGAAATAAATTGTAAGGTTTCAGGAGAGGATGCATCCTGAAAAATTTGAAGTTGATAAAATTCAAAATGGCCGCCTATCAGCCATTATTCACCTCGACAGGCCTGATATTGTGGAATATCATGAAAACCGCTTAAGATATCTACACCATTACTATGAAACAAATTGTAAGGCTTCAGGAGAGGATGTATTTTGAAAAAATTCATTTTGTCAAAGTTCAAAATGGCCGCCAATCAGCCATTATTCACTTTCACATGGCCGTTATTTGGTAAACCGTGCTAGATGGCTAGACCATTACTATAAAACAAAATGTGTGATTTCAGGAGAGGATGCATCTTGAAAAAATTTGACTCGATAAAATTCAAAATGGCCGCTTATCGGCCATTATTCACTTTCACATGGCCGTTATTTGGTCAACCGTGCTAGATGGCTAGACCATTACTGTAAAACGAAATGTGAGATTTCAGATGAGGATGCATCTTGAAAAAAATTGACTTGATCAAATTTAAAATGGCCGCCTTTTCGGCCATTATTCATTTTCACATGGCTGATATTTGGTAAACCGTGCTAGATGGCTAGACCATTACCTGATTACTATAAAACAAAGTGTGAGTTTTCGGGGGAGGATGCACCCTGAAAATTTTTAACTTACGAATTCAAAATGGCCGACAATCAGCATTATTTACCTCGATAGGCCTGATATCAGGTAAACCGTGCTAGATAGCTAGACCATTACTATAAAACAAAGTGTGACGTTTCGAGAGAGGATGCCTTTTAAAAACTTTTGACTCAATCGAATTTAAAATGGCCGCCTATCGGCCACTATTTACTTGCACATTGCTGATATTTGGTAAACCGTGTTAGATAGCTGGACCATTACTATAAAACAAAATGTGAGATTACAAGAGAGGATGCATCTTGAAAAAAATTGACTCGATCAAATTCAAAATGGCCGCCTATCGGCCATTATTCACTTTCACATAGCCGGTTTTTAGTAACCGTACTAGATGGCTAGACCATTACTATAAAACAAAATGTGAGATTTCAGGAGAAGATGCATCTTGAAAAATTTTGACTTGATCAAATTCAAAATGGCCTCCTATCGGCCATTATTCACTTTCACATGGGCGATATTTGGTAAACCGTGCTAGATGGCTAGACCATTACTATAGAATGAAATGTGAGATTTCAGCTGAGGATGCATCTTGGAAAATTTTGACTTGATCAAATTCAAAATGGCCGCCTTTAGGCCATTATTCACTTTCACATGGCCGATATTTGGTAAACCATGCTAGATAGCTAGACGATTACTATAGAATGAAATGTGAGATTTCAGCTGAGGATGCATCTTGAAAAATTCTGACTCGATCAAATTCAAAATGGCCCCCTATCAGCCATTATTTACTTTCACATGCCCAATATTTTGCAAACTGTGTTAGATGTTAGTCCATTACTATAAAACAAAATTTGAGGTTTCGGGGGAGGATGCACCCTAAGTTTTTAACTAATTTATATCAAATTCAAAATGACCGTAAATCAGCTATTAGTTAACTCGATTGGCCTGATATCGGGTAAACCATGCCAGATAGGTAGACCATTACTGGGATACTGATTAGGATCATTAATTTCAATGGAGGTTTGCAATTTCTGACAGACTGTCTAGTTCTTATCTTACTCTTAGACTGGGCTTCTTAGACCTAGTTGTCTTGCGTCTTGATTTTTGACCTAGACTAGGACTACATTAATAACCCTATACAAAATTGCTTAAATCAAATTCTAATTCGGAGCGGGAGCTCCTGGACTGATGTAGTCTTGTATGTAGTATATTCTACATTTCTATCTCTGCTAAAAAAGCTTTTAATATTTTTCTGTTTCTGTTTTTCAGAGTGAAAGGAACAGACAACAACTTCTTGACTTCCTCAATCAGACCATGTGACCCATGTGAAAGCTGTCATATCTGAATCACTACAACAGTCGATGCTTTCCGTCAGCAAATTTTTTTTTCAGGATTTTTTTTCTGGAACAGACAATATGTATGAATTTACTACTGAAGTCTGTCCATCAACTATTCTGATTTGAAAGAAAACAAGGACATTTTTAGTTCGGTTGTGAAAATATTACTAATTAGCCTGATACAATGATTTATAATATATCACTTGACAGACAGTCCTCAATCTGAAATATATTTTTATCAAATACCCAGCAAACACCTGTTTTAATGTTGGCACACCGTCTTCGACGCTTTCCCAACATTGAAACAGCATTGGGTGAATGCCTCGTGTTTGCTGGGTAATTATGCAAAAAAATAAATGCATTATGTATCTAATAATAATTTCCCTGCAATGACTATATTCTAGTAAAATTTTTTATCTAAAAATCTATTGTCATAAAATATGAGTCCATTATTCATTCACCTTAGCCTACAATTGATAACTTGGTGTCTGGATTGCTGGTTTTGTTTTCAGTAAAATAGAGAAGATAAGCCGATATTAGCATGATGATCACGATCCGACACGCTGTCTTTGATCAAACCACATGCTTACATTGACTTAACCCTTAACCCTTTAAGTCCTCACGATGCATTAAAGCATCATTTTCATCACTGTAAGCAGACTTAATTTTCCAACAACTAAGGGTTTTATAATTTCCATGGAACTGGTTTACCAATTCATGGAAATTTTCTTTCATTTTTAAAACACATCAAATCATCTTCATCCACTGCAAGTCGAGAATTGCGATAGCAATTCGCCGCTTGGAGCGAATGAAGATGACAATGGTAAATTCAGGTTTGAAAGGGTTAAAACGCTGAATTAATTAGTAAAAAACATCGCAACCGAAGGGTTTTTTTCAATTTAAAATCATCATAAATGTCTCAGTTAGCTCTTTCCGATTCATTTGAATACCTATGTTATGGGTCTACGGCCATTAGAAATATGTTTTACTCTTACAGCGCGGGGATCGACTTAAGTCGACAGAATCTGACGTCTACAGACGTCAGATTCTGACGTCTAAAGTCGATCCCCGGGCTGTGATGGGTTAACCCTTACAGTAGACATGCTACATTTTACTGGAACCTTCATAATCAGTTTGTTAAAAGTGAAGTATGCTTTCAATCTTGAAACACTGATATATGTTGGGGTTTGAATTTCACAAATATCACAAATTTTCAGTCTCTTGAAGTTGTGGATCGCGGTAGCGAGACACAACTTCAAGTGACTGAAAATTGAAATTTCTTAGCTCAGTGCGCTAAGGGTTAACGAGTCTTTTTTTCTAGCCTACAGCTTTATTGTTAGCTTGCATAATAAGGTAATTAAGGATTTAGAATATTCGATGAGTATTGTATTTCATCAAAGTCTCACGAAATAAGTATGTGAAGAATGAAAAGTGGATTTGCATGTATTTATTTTTCATTTTCCTGATGCTATTATACATTTTGATCTGAAAACATCATTTCATCGAGTATAAGTCTTTGTTCATTTATCTGATAGGGTAACCTAAAACGCTGAAATATTTTTGTATAAACCATGGAGACCAAAGGGTTTTTTTCAAATTGAAATCATCAGAAATGTCTCAGTTACCTTCTGATTCATCTGAATACCTATGTTATGGGTCTACGGCAATTAGAAATATTTTACTTCCTACAACCCTCTAAGCTGCTGGAACTCTATATATCTGGTTTCAAGCAAATTTCAGACTAAGTAAAAGTAACATATATAGTAACATATCTTGTGGTAGATGCTCAGTTAATCAAATAATTCAACTTCGGAAGTGTCTGTTTTTCATAAATAATGATATTTTTCATTCATTTGATGCTGGAAATTGTGTCAGCAATTCCAGCTTCAAATGAATGGAAAATAAATTCTCGAAAAATTCAACCGCTTAACCGTTTTAAGCCTGCATTTACCATTGTCATCTTCATCCACTACAACCCGCGAATTGCTGTCGCAATTCTCGACTTGTAGTGGATGAAGATGATTTGATGTTGTTTAAAAATTAAAGAAAATTTCCACGTATTGGTAAACCAGTTTCATGAAAATCTTCGTTCTAAAACCCTTGGTTGTAGGAAAATTAGTTCTGTTTTCAGGGATGTAATAATGCATCATGTGAGCTCAAATAAAGACTCTTTTTCTTCCGATACATTCACAGCTGTATCCTCAGGTTGCGTTATTAACCCTCAAAGTGCTGAATTATTTTCTACAAACCATAGAGACCAAAGGGTTCTTTTTCAATTTGAAATCATCATAAATGTCTCGGTTAGCTCTTTCTGATTAATTTGAATACCTATGTTATGTGTCTACGACCGTTAGAAATATTTTAATTCTTCCAGTGCAGGGACCGTTTTTATTCTGATGTATAAAGACGGTCCTCGCGCTCAAAGGGTTAACTCATTAAGGTTTGGGGTATTTTAATGAATATATTGTGGTAACAATGCTGGTGACTGTATTATTAAATAATAAATAAAAACATCAACAATGTAGTCAATCTTTTATTAAGGTGGAGATTGGTAATTTGAAGTTTTCACCAACTTGAGGTTTTCTTGCTGCCGTAACTTTGACCATAATTTCTTATACATGTATTTACTAAAAGTGAGTCAATTTTCTTATTTGAGCATTGATTCAACATCGTAACAACGTCGTGTGCCAGTGGGGCATGTAATATAATCCAAGCTCGGTAATTATTTAGCGTGCATATCGCATGTCAAGCCGATTCAATTTTGGTCCACCGTCTGGTAAGCTGGCCCAATATTGTGTCAACATTGACTGTACTCTTGTGATTGCTGGGAATGAGGCAGTTGTGGCTCGAAACTCTAGTATTTGGTTTGAATCCCGGCCGGATCGGATGTTTGTCATCCTGGCTGTGCATATACAGTGCTCCACACTGTTCAAAGGTATGGAGTGTGCAGTGGTGTTTATTGTACTATGCACTGTAAAGAACCCTTGAAGTCATTTGATAAGTGTAGGGCATAGTCCCGACTTCAAGCTTCCTTCTGCTAGTGCCATCATGTGAAGGGGTGCGTGGGCCTGTGCAAAATTAACGTCAATACACTGGTTTCAACCTTACCTCGCTGAGGCCGCCATTAAAGGGACTGGCCCAGGCTAAGATCATCACACAATCGGTGATTTTATTTTGGTTTCTTAATATGACCATATGATGTAAACATTTTTTTTATTTTTTTGTGCGGCGCATTCACCAGTTAGGCTAGATATAGAGACGAAATTCCTGATTTCTAATAATTGACAACCATGTCAAAAATAGGAAATACGGGAATTTCGTCTCTATATCTAGCCTAACTGGTGAATGCGCAGCACAAAAATTAAAATACTTTGCAGTTCTAGTTCATGGACATGTTTACATCATATGGTCATACTAGGAAGCCAAAATAAAATCACCGATTTGTTTTATGATTTCAGCCTGGGACAGTCCCTTTAATATGATTGCCTAGTCTCATTGAGGGGCGGGGGCCCTGGGGTAGTGGTTAGCACCGCTGCCTTTCACGCTAGAGTTCGGGGTTTGGTTCCCGGTCTCGGTGGTTTGAAAGAAACAAAACATTTCTTCCCCATTCACCTGTGAAACTCAGCATTGTAGGGAGCCTCCGTGACCGAGAGATAGCGTGCTCGGCCTCAGACCGCCAGGGCTCGAATTTCGAATCCTGTGTCTGGAGGACAGTGTCATCTCAATCATCTCACCATCCTCAGGAGGTTCTCCTCACCAGTTTAGCCTATATGTGCACAAAGGTGGCCTATAGCCCGATTCATTTCATTTATTTAGTCTCATTGAGAGGGGAGATACAAGGATATTTTTCTGAAAACTCCACACAGGATCAGAGGGGCTCGAAACTGGGACTCCTGCATGACTGGCGAGGCATTCAGGTACCAAAGACCTGACCCAGTTAACACATAATATTTGTGTAACGTTTATACAACGTCGGCCCAACGTCTTCGACGTTTGTCCAACATTGTATAAATGTTATACAAATGTTTTGTGTTTACTGGGACATCCCCTTCTCTTATTGCCATGATTGTGCAGATTGACGTAAAGCAATATATTCACTCACTTGCTGGGAATGCATGTATAGGGTGCCTATGTGTGAAGGCCTAGCTGGCACTTTTTATACAATTTTCTGCAGGAAGATCTGCAAATATATCCATCGTTATCACATGATCGTAGTGGTCATATTAAGTGAGAGACGTGCTAGACCTGAAAAAATAATCTTTGGTTTTCGATTTCCCACTGACCGTTGCCAAGGTTGCAGATTGTTGCTACTCTTTAATTTTAATGCCTGTCAAAAAAATTGTCGACTGCTGCTATATTGTATTTCAGGCCCTTAATTAACTTTTATTTGTCTAATATCTGTAAACCGTGACAATTAGCTAGACCATTACTATAAAAAAAATCCTGGTTTCAGGGATTTGTCCGGGGGGGGGGGGGGTGCCTCCGGCATGTTCGAAACCCGACCCTCTCCCAATTCGCCTCGCGGCTAAAATGACACCCTGTCCCAATTTGGAAATTGACACTGAATTTAATTGATCGGCTTATGGTGTAATTGCTAGGCCTACCAATATATTTCATGGTCTTTTCAAGCTGTTTAATATTTGTTTATAACATTTAGAGGCTATTAGGCTGAAAAATGTGATGGAATTCGGCTGATAATGGCCTGAAAAATCAGCAATATACATGCTAAGCGGGTGCCCTGAGTTAGAAGCTCAAAAAAGTACCCTGTCCCAATTCCGGAAGATCAAAAAAAGACACCCTGTGCCAGACATTTTATGTCTAGAATCAGTAATGATGTTACAGACAACAACTAGGGGCATATATGTTATAACCACGACAAAAACGTAAATATTGTATTTCAAACGACATTTTGAATGGAAAAAATACTATAAATAAAATTAAGAATGCTATTCGCAAAGCTAAAAATGGTAAGAAGACTGGAATAGATGGGTTCACATTAGAAATAATTTCGTCAAATAGTCTGGTAATCGTTGCTATATTAGAATGTCTATTTAACAGTAGGCCTATAATTGAGTCGTGTAATTATCCAGAAAGTTGGGTATAGGGCTAGATGGGGTAATACCCCCAATATTTAAAAGTGTTTCTGAAACTGATCCTTAAAACTACCGCTAAATCATTGTCCCACCGGCATTATGTCAACTTTTCAAAATAGTGTTAGAAAATCGTCTAAAATTTAAAAATAATGTTTCTTCTGATAATGACCCCTTTCGAGCAGGATTGGAAGCAAACAGTAGAACCGCAGATAATATGTGTTCTCTTATTCAGCAGATGAATAAGATGAAAACAACCTTTCTGTATACATGTATCGCTGAAACCTTCGATTATATAGATCGAAATGCCTTAATCTAAAAAAAATGTCAAACCTAATAAAAACGTATGTTTATGGGAAGATGGGCCTACGTCGGGGGCTCCATTATGGGGTCACAATGGTCGACGAGGGAATCCGCCCAATCTCACCATTTAAACTCAAACTTCCTCCTCCTCCGTCGAGTCGACGGTTCCAAACAAATCAGAAAACTCTCTCTCCTCTTATCATGTTTATTCGTTTAACATTTGGCAACAGCAAAGCACAACCTCCGCGCACGGCACGTCCCAACTGACTTAGCGAGAGCGAGCTAAGGCACGTCCGTAGTCGCCGAGTGTAACGCCTGAAGTTCGGGAAAAATACCAAGTCCGCACACATTGCAATTTGTGCACCCGTCACCAAGGTACGGAAACAAGGCGGTCGTCCACAACCTCTCGCGTCCGGGAAGCCGGGGATAACCGCCACATTAACTGAACGATGTCAGGATCCTACATTACCCCCGGGTGAGTGATAACGTAGGACCCAACTGACGTGTAGGAGACTGCTTCGTGCAAGTAGCGGGGTTGTAAAAATATGTAACCTCTTTTAACTATGCATAGTTGTTTTTTTTTTAAATATAGTGAGTGTGGTTACAGCGTGGGTGGTTGAAATCGCAGCATTATACATGAATTGTCCCATCCTCTTAACACCAACTGTCCTTTATGTATGTATTCATTTGCTGCAAGCTGCGATCAACCCATTCATTTAATTAACATAATTTCTATTAGTAATTTAGTAATTTTGAACTTGCTAAAAAAAATGTCTTTACATTTATATATCTGTACACAATGCTGCCAGGCCTGGCATATTCATTTACAATTTAAAAACATTGTTAATACGAAGTATGCGGTTGGATCCGCCATAGATGTCGTTAGGCGCAACTATGGCGTGAACCATCTGCACGAATCGGGCAGGAGTCTGGATTATTCGTCCGACTCTAGTTTTTCGCACTGTTTGGTCGGTCGAAATTTTCTCGCGATTAGCGATATTCGCATGTTTGCTTTTTGTCGAGTCGATTACGGCGTCAGCAGCACCCGGGGTTTTACCCCGTAGATGTAAAGGTATGCGGGAATACGTTTGTAAACCACCGCCGCTCCCGTTAGCGCGGGACACGGCGGGGGCTCGCGAATGCGGGGCTACATAAGTATTGTATCTGTTAGACAAGTTGACTTTAACATCTATTTGCTTTGGGAGTGTGGCCGATTTTTGACTGCTTCTGACTGCCGTCGACTTTTTGGTTTTACTCTCGTCCCGTTGGACGTCGGAGTGTCCGCACTGCCAGGTCTAGGTGGACCCTGTGGATTCTTACTTTTTGGTTTTACTCTCGTCCCGTTGGACGTCGGAGTGTCCGCACTGCCAGGTCTAGGTGGACCCTGTGGATTCTTACTAGATGTCCTGGTAGCCGTCGATCTCCGTGGTTTGCTTGGCGTTTTACGCTGTATTGTCGTACCTGTCGTAGGCTCGCACTCCAGATGTGCGGGTTTAACACGATCTAAAGAGACCGTCTCAACCTTGCCCTTAACTAGGATTTTCATTACTCTGCCACTCCTCGCGACGACCTTATATGGTCCGTCGTAAGGGGCGGTCAGAGGCGGCGCAATTGCGATTCGGCGCAAGAATACATGAGTACATGTAGCTATTTCCTTGAATTGGAAAATGTTGTGTTGTTGTGTGTCACGTGGCGGACATAGACGGAGACGCGACATGGCCACGCGTAGCTTGTCTGAATTTTTCTCCAAATCAGTGTTGGCGTCGACGGTGTACTGTTTAGTAAACTCTCCTGGGAGTCTAAGGGTTGTCCCGTAAATCATCTCGGCAGCTGACCTGCCTAGTCTCTCTTTAACGGCTGAATGAACTCCTAAAAGTACAGCAGGTAACGTGATAGTCCACGGGTTCGGTGACTCGTGCGCCATAATGGCGGCTTTCAATTGACGGTGGAAACGTTCAACCATGCCATTCGACTGAGGGTGATAACTCGTGGTACGATTCCGAATAATCCCGAATTGATTACACAAACTATCCCACAATTTGGACTCGAATTGAGCGCCCCTATCAGTGGTGATAGTGGCTGTGGTACCATAACGTGCTATCCACCCGCTGAAGAAGGCCTCGGCGACCGTTTCGGCTCTAATATCTACCATAGGTATAGCTTCGGGCCAACGTGTAAAACGGTCGACGCAAGTCAGTAGATATCTAAAGCCATCAGCATAAGGTAAAGGTCCGACTATGTCTACGTGGACATGATCGAATCGCTCGGTAGGTTCAGTGAACTTTCCGAAAACTGGAGTGTTTTGACGTGAAACTTTAGCAGTCTGGCAACCCTTACAGGTACGACACCATCTAGCAATATCTATATTCATGCCGTGCCATACAAATCGGGTATTAATCAAAGGTTTGGTAGCTCTATGCGATGGATGGCCTAAACCGTGCAAGCTTGAAAAATCTTTTCGGCGAAATTTCGCGGTAAGGTACGGCCGGTTGTGTCCCGTGGACACATCACACCAGATCAATTGATTATCGAACGATTTTAATAGTTTGAACTTCATAGTGGATGTAGTCGAGTGTCTCAAACGCGTGAATTCCGCGTCATTAGCTTGGTCGAGACTTAACTCTTTATAGTCTATCGCTGGTCCATCATGTATCGCTGACACTGATGGTCGTGACAGCGCATCAGCGACGAAATTTGTCTCTCCTTTTACATATCTAATATCGGTGGTGAATTCAGCGATGAAAGCTAAATGACGTGTTTGTCGTAGGGACGCGCGCTCAGTCACGGATGACATTACGAATGTCAACGGTTTGTGATCTGTATTAACGAAAAAATTTCGTCCTTCTAAATTGTGTCTGAAATGTTTAATTGTAGCGTATACTGCTAAAAGCTCACGATCGAACGCGCTGTAGCGTGTCTCTGCTGGGTTCAGCTTCTTGCTGAAAAACGAAAGCGGCTGCCACATACCGTTTAAAAATTGCTGCAAAACGCCACCGACGGCGACATCACTAGCGTCGCACGTGATGTTAAGCTGGGCCGTAGAATCTGGGTGCACCAGAAGCGTAGCGTTTGCCAATATCTGTTTTGACTCAGAAAATGCTGACTCTGCATTTTTATTCCACTTCAAATCGAAATTTGACTTCGGTGACAGTCTGGTATGTCCTTCGTTGGCAGCTGTCAGTAGATTATTGAGTGGTGTCAACTTCGCGGCGCAATGCGGTATGAAACGGTGGTAATAATTCACCATTCCCAGATATCTACGCAATGCTCGTTGCTTTTCGGGTTTAACGAAATTAACAATCGCGTCAACGGCGCTGGGTAACGGCGAAATTCCTTCGGCGCAAACGTGGTGACCTAGGAAACTTAATTCAGTTGTACCAAACTGACACTTTTCAGGACCAATGATAATTCCGTATTCAGATAGTCGAGCAAAAAGAATTCGTAGATGTTTCTTATGCGTTTTATGATCTGGGCTGGTTACCAGTAGGTCATCCAAATAAACAAAAACGAAATCAAGTCCGCGTGTAACGTGGTCTATAAAGCGCTGAAACGTTTGACCGGAATTTCTTAGACCAAATGGTGTTCTAGTGAAATTAAACAAGCCAAAAGGTGTGGTAACAGCGGTCTTGTGTACATCGGACGATTCCACCGGAATTTGGTAATAAGCCCTGACCAAGTCGATCTTCGAAAATTTTGTCGATCCGGCTAACCGCTGCATGAAATCTTGTATATGAGGAATCGGATAACGGTCCTGTACGGTCTGTGCATTCAGCCCCGATTATGGGTTGCTGCACATCTGCCATGATGAACGTCCACGGATATTCGTGCTTTAAGCCGACATCGACGACGCGTTTACAGTTGCCGTAAGTATGTATAGTACTGTTTTTAGCTGCCACCAGGGGGAGACTGCCAGCGTCCGAAATCCCGTTAGCGCAAGATTTCGGCAGAACACTGACAGCTGCGCCCGTGTCGATTAAATATCTGCATTTATGTCCTTTATCTGCGACATATAATAACTTAGAGTGAGATAACTTTGGAGAACTAGCGTCCGCGGAGTCATGTCGCGTCTCAGTTATACCGCCAGATGCAAGAGTCGCTACCTTGCTCTGGCTTAGCAGTTTAAAAAAAAAGCGCAGGGGCTCCTGCACGTGCGTGCCATATCACCGAAAGTCTGGTGAAAATAGCAGACAGGTGCATTAGCCGAATCTAATGTCTTAGCGGCGTCATTTCTCTGTGGGTCGGCGGCGGAGCGAAAGGTCGAGCAAGTGGTTGCAAATTCGTAGGCGGGGCGAAAGGTCGAGCATTATCTTTTTCATTTCTATACTGACTAGGTTGGTTGCTAACAAAACCTGAGGCCTGAACATTAGGAGCAAATGCAGGCGCGTGAGCATAGTTATTTGCTCGTCCACGTCCTTTATTTCTTTTCCTCTCTGATGTAGTCACTGTTTCTAATTTCTTGATTCGCCTAGACAGATCCTCTAACAAACCAACTAGTTTGGTGGTTTCTTCGACTTTAATCTCTGCGACCCCTGGCTTACTTTCTTCGACGTCCTCTTCGGCTGCCAGTGCCCGGTCGGCTAAAACGGCCAAACTTTCAAGGGTGGCACTGTCGGGTTGAGTCGCCAAATGGGCTCTGATGGAAGCGGGCATCTGGCGTATGAATGCTTGCCGAATTACAGCTTTCCCCACCACAGCTTTGGTGCCGAAACCTGCAGTCTTCTGCAGACGCCGCAGGAAACGCGAGGGAATGTCATTACCAATCTTCTCGCCAGAGATAACTTTGTTGACCCTTTCGGGTGTGGTCAAACCTCGTCTCTCAATCAAGATCGCTTTCAGGCTGTCGTATTTGTTGGACCTGAAAGGCTGAAGTAGCACGTCCCTCACGTCCGATGCGATCTCGCCCGAAAGTGCAGCGCATGTTAAGCTGTAGCTCTCATCATCATCATTGATCTGGTGAAGAGCGAACTGAGTCTCAATTTGGTTGAACCAGAGTTCAACATCCGAGGCGTAGAAAGTGGCGATTCTGAACTTTGGTAAGTTCGTAGCACGTCTCTGCGACTGTCTACCGAGCGATGAAGAACTCCTTGTGGAGTCGCTCCTAGAGTGAGAATTCATACGTTTAGCTCGGGCAATTCGAGCGAAATCAGCTTTGAGGCGTTGATATTCCTCATCCGCCTCTCGGAATCGAACCTCTTTGTCCTCACTGTCGGGATGATAATCATCTTTAGGTCTAGCACCTGAACCTTCTAGAGGCGTTGACATGAAGCCTTCACTGTCGTACTGCTTTGACATTATGAAGTAGTGTTTTTAAATTATCTAACTAGTGAAGCATCTGAGATAGCTGGCCTATTGGCTCTGCGTCTATCCCAAATGTGTTTAAAATGGCATGTCGTATTAACACATGCCAACTATTTTTGACGCGCCGTGCGCGGATAGGTTGTGCGTTGCCGTGAAAATCAGATGAAAAATGTCTGTAATATGTTGAAGCTTAGAATTGTAGACTTTAGAAAATGTCGCATGTTGCGAGAAACGGGGGTTGCAGATTAGTTGAAAAAATGCGTCGTTGAAGTTTCACCTAAATGCTGTGCACTAATTCACAAAGGTATATATTGATTGAAGTGAAAACTGAAGGTCTATATTTGACATAATACGTTTTCACTTAGTCACACACATGCAAAATGGTACCGTGAAAACCGTAGGTCGAAGTGGTACATAAAAATAATATGCCAGATACAACTATGATATGCTATGCTAAGCTAGGATAATAGTATTTTGTAAATCGACCTGGGTGAAAAAAAAATTTTTTCACGCAAGTCGAAAAACACATTCAAATATTTGCAATGTTTCGCAATAGTGCAACTGTCAAATCGAATATTTCTGTATTTATAAAAAATTTAAACTTTAGAAATAAACTATCGTGAGAAAATTTCGTTCTCAAACTGATAGACTAAATGTGACTGCGAAGAAAAACAGTTACATCTATGATTTAAGAATAATATTTAAAACGTGACTGACAGTAGTCTATGCTGATTAATGATATAGTATATCATTTCGCTGAAATATAATGTATGTGATAAACATTCCACGTTTTTTTTTTATATAATGGTACGTTCATCACCGAGTCATTCTCATAAACGTCCAAATCAATCGCTCGCATCGATTCATTGATTGACGTATAAACCGACTGTGGTGGGTGTGTGCGTGGTGTATTGTCGGTGCTCACAGCCTGTGCGGCAGGCAGCATGTGGCTTATAGTCTGTGACGGCAAGCTTTGGGCGGTATGTACATAGTATATAGTCAGCATCCCCGTCTCGCCTCACATTAGCATATTCATTACCTACTGCGTGCCCAAATAAGGCGCTAAATAGCCTAGATTGATTACAAACACCGAAGGGCGTTTCAAAGTGAACAAAAATCTCGCACAATTAGTAGCAGAATTTGTTTTCGAAACAACTTATTTACATTTCTTCTCCCTCAATCGTTTTGAAAAAGAAGATTTATAAACAATTTAAAAAAAAAATTATTACAACCAGTCCGTGTAAAATTTTGAACACGTGAAATATGATCTCCACCATATCAAAATGGGGGCCTATTTTATGGTAATGTGATGTGGTGACACAGGTTCACTGTCCAGATGCATGCCGGTTAGGGTGGAACACGTGGATGCCCACGGCGGGCGATGAGCTAAGTTAGGGAAACCAGCGTCCAAAATGGCGCACACCTACCAAATACATGTACAATATTCAGCATTCTCTGAAATAACATATGATAATAGTACAAAAGATTGACCTACGGTCCTGGGAATATTTTAAACAGACCAAATAAGACCGTTTATTGACATTCATTTAGGGAAACAATTTATTTTGGCCCTAAACCTATTAAAGGTTACCCGAGTCGAAGCGATATTTAAAATTTCTGTCGATTTTGCAGAAAAAAATCGGAAAAAATGACGAGATTTCGTCTATGGACTTTAAAATCGAGTTACCCAATTATGGTAATCAACGATAAAAATTGAGTTACCGAAAATACATTAATAAGATGGCATTAATAAGATGAAGGCATTAAACAAACTCTTACAATTACCAAATGATAGACTAAGTCTATGAGAATAATTTTCTGGATTCTTCTAGAGAAACCGACAAGGTCGCCATCTTGAAAAGGCGCCAAACACGTGGGATTTCGTCCAAAAGTTTAGAAATTTGCGCCGTTTTCGACGTAAAGAAACGTGCTTCTCTTCTGATAACTCTTTCTGACTAATTTAAACTGGCATATAAATAATGACCTACAGTTTTCACGTACCTGATGAAAAAAATGCTATTGATTTTTTTCAAAAAATCCCTTAAAATTAATGAAAACTATCCTTGAAAACAGCGGTTTTCAACTGGCGTCTAGGTGAAAACACTGTTGCGTAGACGATCAGTCGTCAGGGGTCACCAGTATGGGAAGATGGGCCTACGTCGGGGGCTCCATTATGGTGTCACAATGGCCGACGAGGGAATTTGCCCAATCTCACCATTTAAACTCAAACTTCCTCCTCCTCCGTCGAGTCGACGGTTCCAAACAAATCAGAAAACTCTCTCTCCTCTTATCATGTTTATTCGTTTAACATTTGGCAACAGCAAAGCACAACCTCCGCGCACGGCACGTCCCAACTGACTTAGCGAGAGCGAGCTACGGCACGTCCGTAGTCGCGGAGTGTAACGCCTGAAGTGCGGGAAAAATACCAATGCCGCACACATTGCAATTTGTGCACCCGTCACCAAGGTACGGAAACGAGGCGGTCGTCCACAACCTCTCGCGTCCGGGAAGCCGGGGATAACCGCCACATTAACTGAACGACGTCAGGATCCTACATGTTTTCACAATGAAAAACTAGAGTGAATTGTGGAAATAACTTTAGCTTGCTTTTTAAAATCTGATTTGGAGTAATTCAAGAAGGTGTTCTAAGCCCGCAATTATTTAATGAAATTTGAAGTGATTTAGGTGACTACTTGGACCCTGAATGTTACGTAATGAACGACGGAAAGCAAATACAAGAAGTCGAGCAAACACAATTAAAGTTGAAAAGAATGTTGGGTGTTAGCCGCCAAACCTCATCTTTGGCCGTCTACGGGGATACAGGTCAATTTCTTAAAATAATTTTACAAACGATTTTTTATAGACTTTATAGATTGGTGTCATATTATATATCTACCCACTGAAAGTGTTGTGCGACGGGCATATAACACGTTGATACAACTATCAATATTATGAGCCCAGGCTTATTTAAGGGTGGTTTGCGTTTCTGTTCCGATCTTATTCCTTTTAAAATCTGGCAAGAAAGAGGCACAAAGCCAAGAGAGTATATTATATGGCATGCGTTGGTCAATAAAATATCAATATGGAGATGGAATGGAACCGCAAATCAACTGAATGATAATGTATTCACCTTTATAGATTTATGTATAAATGATGGTAATTCTACCATAATGTTTTTAAATTTAACAACAAAAATGTTATATCAATGTTTGGTTTCGTGTATGTATAATCTTGGAGAAGTAACACCGAGAATTTAAAACTCCTTGTCTATAAAATCAGTTTCACCAAAGGAAGTGTTTCTACGCCACTTTACTATTTTAAGGGATACCAAATTACAAGAATTTCAATTCAAATTATTATACGATATACCGATTACGAATTATTGGTTGAAGCGTTTTGAGCTCTCAGAGACTGATGCATGTACATTTTGTGGAATTGAATGAGAATCTTTATTACATCTATTTTGGAGCTGCCGTTACGCAGCTGATTTTTAGAGTGAAGTTGAGAAGTGGTGGTTCACGAAAACGGGGGAAGTTATGAGCATAGAAAAAGATTGTATATTTGTTGGTAATTCTAATTTTACGGATCTTCAGAATCATATTTTAATATTAGCTAAATACTGTATGTATGCAGCAAGTTGCAACAATTGCATGCCATCTGTTCAACTGTTTGTAGCAAAAGTGTATAATGCATTAAACGTTGAAGAAAATATTTCTAGAGAAAATAACACCATAAACAAATTTATTGATAAATGGAACAGCCTGATTTAGATTTAAATTGTATTGAATGTTAGTGGTATTGTAAGGTTGTATGTGTCATGTGTTTACTTTATAGATTGCGTATGTTATGTGTTTGATCGGAAAAAATAAACAATTGGAAAAAAAACAAAAAAAAACACGTTGATACAATTACGTCAATCAAATTGTATGTGGTAGTCGTAGGAACTGATGTAAATTTGCCCATTCGCTTTCGAAACGTACTCAACATAGCAATGCCTTGCTGTGTAAACCTAGAACTGGTGATATTTATCGTACCATTCAATGGCTTCCACAACACTAGCACAGCAATTCTTAAAGAAAGACATTTAAGTTAATTCATAAACACCCATAACTAGAAATTAAGCCAATTGGTGTATTTCAATGTATCCTCTTCATCAATAACCCCTGCCACATAAAGTGGATATTGTTTCCGTTGTATTTTAGGCCTGTTTAGCAACAAAATACAGCTGTGGCGAGATGACGATATTATAAACATCTATGAGATTGTGGTTGGAGCTTCATTGATGGACAACTGCAGCTAGTTCTCGTGTAAAAGCTTCCTGCTCAACCTGAAGAACTATCACATTTAGTTTGATTAAGTGTGAATTAGGACCACGAGAAAGTAGCCAATGACGTCTTATCAAGGAGTCGCTACATCAATTCAGAAGCTGCACAAATATATGATCAATATATTGATGAGGGTGACTATTCTAGCATTATCATTATGCAAGATGATGGCATCCATGCAAATCTGAGATATACACAGCAAACCTATGTAGCTACAGTGATAAAAGTAACACAGACTACTTTTGTGCAATTTCCTCATAGTTAATGTGTTGTTTTTTAATAATCATATTTTTTGCATTCAGCGGAACTACATGTGACATGGAAGTTGAGTTTTTTGATGCTGTGTAATTTTTTTGTACCAGAAAACTATTAAAGCGCCAAAAATAACTTCCTACGACATTTAGAAAAATGGTTATAGTACTTTCTGTATAATTGACAGCCATCTTGGATTTTTCCCTGAAACTACATGTAATATAAAAGTTAGAGGTTATTACTGTATTGTACTAGTTTTATTGGTATTAAAAACCTATATTTAGCCTCCAAAAACAACTTTCTATGACTTTTAGAAAAACGTTATGGTACTTTCTGTATTATTGGCGGCCATCTTGGATTTTTTGCGTGATAGTTGACCAGGTCTTAGAACATGAAATTCCTCAAAACAAAAATGTTATTTTGAACACGAAAGTCAAGTTTGTGTGTCCGCTGTGCACCCAGACATGATGTATAATCATGATAATTGAGACCTTATCTGCTATTTTGGCGGCCATTTTGTTTTGCAATTTTGAAAGGGAAAAAATAAAAATAGAGCTTGGCATGGGGCAGAATTGGAATCAGCATATCCGAATTGTATAAAAACAACTGCATGACAAATTCTACTAAGAAATGCCTTACAAACTTTAAGAATGCCTCTTTTTGAAAAATGGGCCCTGACTGTCTATGGTTTATATACAAACATTTCAGCGGTGTGAGGTCTAAAACAACAATAGGTGAAAGCTTCGTGGGGGGGGGGAGGGGGGTAGCTTTATATTGTCGGAAATCAGCATCAAAAGTGTAGGCCTAATACAGGAGCTTCCTAGTAGACACAAGATGTTGAATAAGTGCTGGTTTAACGTTAGTCCAGCGTCGTAGACGGTGGACCAACGTTGAACCAACATTGATTCAACGTCTTGTGTCTGCCAGGTTAGTCAGAGACCGGTTTTTGAACGGGTAGTTTTTTTTAAAGAAAAGGACAAATGAACATGTAGTAAAATTGCCCAGGGCCTAAAACAATGTAAGTGTTTTCCCTTTCAGAGCTGGAATCGTCTTTGGACGTCAGACTCTGACGTCCAACATTGGCCCGACATTGGCCCAGCATTAATCTGTGCCTTTGAGCTTGAGAAGTTACATTTGCCGCCATCACAGCCTTAATGGAAATACCTTCCGCAGCAGATTAAGGACATTTAGCCGGAAGTGACACGGACGTGACCTACATACTGCTGAACTGTTGGCCTGACACAGATCACCGTGGGAATGTGGACGATAATAAGGGATAGCCTATAGGTTATAACCAGAGAATGGTTATAACACTGATGTCGACTACAGAAGATATTCTGTATTTTTACTAGCACCTGTATAATCAGTTGTTAGAGGTAAAATATGCTTCCAGTCGTGAAACACTGATATATGTTGGGACCCAAATTTTGCAAATTTCACAAATTTTCAGTCACCTGAAGTTGTGGATCGCGTGAGCGAGACACAACCTCAAGTGACTGAAAATTTAAATTGAATATCTCAGTAGGCCTGCTCTATACTCGCTGTCAAGTTAAAAATGATCAACCAGGATCGCATGATTTTCTGCGATTTTTCCGTCAATTTTAAAACGATTTCCTTGAAATTTTGCAATGTCATTTTCTAATAAAATCCTAACAGCGTTAATGAATTCGCAAAATTATATTTATTATTTCAAAAGTTAGACCATTTGCCATGTAGTAAAATTCTAAAAAATAGTTTAATGGGGTTATAGAGGGACGTCGTAATTTACTACATGTAAAATGGTCTTTGGAAATACGCTATATAATTTCACGACATTTTCAGGGCCTTTTCAAAATTTCAAAGAAATCGGTTCAAAATTAACGGAAAAATCGCCGAAAATCATGCGATCCTTGTTGATCATTTTTAATTTGACGTTCTCCTGGCCCAGTTTAGCCTTTATGTGCACAAAGGTGGCCTAAAGCCCGATTCATTTCATTTCCCCGCCCACCTTTTCGTGGTATTTACTTAGAACTGTTTCGTTTGACGTGATGTTTATTCTCATGATCACTTAATTGGTTCATTTTGTATTTTTAACATCCAAAAAAGAAAAAAATGACTTAGCCCTATCAGCACTGGGATCGACTTTAGACGTCAGAATATGAAGACATAGACCCTTTCGGTTTTTTGAAATCTTGTACATTAATGTCACGTTATGTCCTTATCCACTGGGCACACGACGTTGGTACGACGTTGAATCAACGTCAATGACGTTGATTCAACGTCGCAACAACGTCGTGTGCCCAGTGGATAGCATCTTTAAAAGATGGTATTTAATGTGCTAAAAGGAAATGAAAAAAACCCCACGAATATCTGAATATGATATGGACCGGCGATTAGCCCTTACAGCGCGGGGATCGACTTTAGTCGTCAGAATCTGACGTCTACAGACGTCAGATTCTGACGACTAAAGTCTATCCCCGCACTGTAAGAGTAAAAATATTTCTAATGGCGGTGTAGACCCATAACATAAGTATTCAAATGAATCAGAAAGAGCTAACTAAGACATTTATCATGATTTCGAACTAAAATAAACCCTCCATGGTTTATATAAAAAAATATTGCTTTAAGAGTTAAAGTGTTAACCCTTTCAGCGCCGGGACCAACTTTAGACGTCAGAATCTGAAGATTACTTTGTGAAACTCAATAGCCTCGACCTGCAATATTATCACATAGCAATAAAATGTAATGAAGTATGGAGGAGAGGGACACTGATTTAACTGAGAAGCCATTCAAAAAGGTTTCCGGTGACGTCACTGCGCTTTACAGAATAGACGTCAGAATCTCACGACTAAAGTCGATCACTGGGGGCCGTCTTTATACGTCAGAATCTGACATGTAAAGCCGATCCCCGTACTGAAAGAATTTTAATATTTCTAATGGCCGTAGACCCATAACAGGTATTTAAACGTCGCGGAAAGAGCTAACTAAGACATTTATGATGATTTCAAATCGAAAAAACCCTCTTTGGTGTCCATGATTTATAAATACAAAAATAATTCAGCGCTTAGGGTTTAATCAGTAGCTTAGTAATTAGGCCTAGGCTTTTGATTTGCACAGCAGACTGCAGGCTTGTGTTTTAATTAGGCCGAGACCCACATCTGCAGGCTTTGCACAGCAGACTAGTATATATATACGGCATTGTTATCTTTATTCTGGATAAACATTTTCCCCATTGGTCAAGAACAAGAGTGTTATTTCTTAAACCTTGCCCCGGGTATGTTATTATAATCTGGACGAGCGTTGTAAAGGTATGTCCTTAGAGTTGAAGGTCATACTCGATTAGAAGGTTACGATCAGTTGGTTTGATTACGCAGCCCCCCCCCCTTTTTATTATCCATATAAGCCTACACTACTCTGCTAAGCCAAAATACAGTATCTTCTTACTTGTGAAGATAACAGATACTGCATTTTGACTTTGCACGGCGGTATAAAATTAGTCAGGCTTGGCCGGTGTCAACGAATGTTAAGCATCCCCATATATTAGGCATCCCTGACAAGTCAAAAAGTCACGTGACTGTGCGAGCATGCGCAGAGAGTGTCTATGCGCAGCGGAAGTAACACAAAGGTGTCTTGGTCAATCCACCACACTTACATATTATTTTAGGCTTTTTCTTCAACTAGCAATTAAACATATATATTACATACAGCTGCTGATCATTTACTATGAGACACACAGCTGTCTCACTTAGACCACATTAGGTGCATTCTTTCGCAGAACCGTAAGGGAAGCCTAATATCGAGGAGATGTTTAATATGGTGTAACACCGGCAATGGCTTGATCTGTTGCCCAAGGTTAAGATTTTATAAACAGTCGGTCGCTAGGTGTCGCGTGGATACGAAATGAAATGTATGGGGTTTTCGGCCAACTTTGTGCACATATATATAGGCTAAACTGGACCAGGAGAATCTCCTGATGATGAGATATATGTGATCTGTGAATACGACCAAAAAGGGCTCTATCCCAGACAATGAACATACAATAAACAAATTTTGATTCAACGCTGGGCCAGCGTCTACAACGCTGGGCCAGCACTGAACCAACAATTGTTTATCTTCCCATATTGATATCCTTGGAAAGGTG
Source organism: Flabesymbios commensalis (assembly GCA_964017125.1). Taxonomy (NCBI): domain Eukaryota; kingdom Metazoa; phylum Annelida; class Polychaeta; order Terebellida; family Flabelligeridae; genus Flabesymbios; species Flabesymbios commensalis. The sequence goes on along the minus strand of OZ024906.1, from coordinate 102,832,333 downwards.
GGCGTGGTTTGCCAATGACTGACGTGTGATGGACGTGCGTGTCTGCGTGCACAGTAATGACGTCAGATTAGAGGGATGCACTTCCGGCGCCAATTATTCCAGCAGGGGAGCATTCGGTTTCTCTGTGATGTGGCATACTAACTAGAGAGGGACCATTAAGGCATTTAGCATGCTGTTGTGATCACCTGACTTGACATCATTACAATCCATATTGATGACCCGACATGACCTAGTTATATGTCCTGCTCTCACATCTCTGCAATGGCTTAATGACTAACTGACTGACTGACTGACTGACTGACTGACTGGCTGGCTGGCTGGCTGGCTGACTGACTGACTGACTGACTGACTGACTGACTGACTGACTGACTGACTGACTGACTGACTGACTGACTGACTGACTGACTGACTGACTGACTGACTGACTGACTGACTGACTGACTGACTGACTGACTGACTGACTGACTGACTGACTGACTGACTGACTGACTGACTGACTGACTGACTGACTGACTGACTGACTGACTGACTGACTGACTGACTGACTGACTGACTGACTGACTGACTGACTGACTGACTGACTGACTGACTGACTCCATTTTTATATTTCACGCTTACTATCCGCGAAGACATGTCATCAGTTTTACTCTGGTTAAATTTTTTCCGTGATAATCTTCTCTTCTTTAAACCGCGATCGCAATTATAGTAATTTTAATCCGTTTAAAGCAGATTAGCAGTCTTATTTATTCATTCATTCATTCATTCATTCATTCATTCATTCATTCATTCATTCATTCATTCATTCATTCATTCATTCATTCATTCATTCATTTATTCATTCATTCACTCATTCATTCATTCATTCATTCATTCATTCATTCATTCATTCATTCAATTATTCATTCATTCATTCATTCATTTATTCATTCATTCATTCATTCATTCATTCATTTATTCATTCATATACATGTATATTTATACAGTTGATGGCACAACTTGGGCGGTGGAGATGAACTAGTACTAAGTTTGAAAATAACATCACCTTCCCAGTAAACACAAAACATTGGTATAACTTTTGTACAGCGTTGGACCGACGTTGTACAAATGTTATACACATGGTTTGTGTTAGCCGGGCTATAAGCTACCATCAAAACAACAAGAAATCATTACTGCCACAAATGTAGCTCTCAGTCTGGATTGCCCGCCCTTAGAATCTGAAAGGTGGTAAATATGTACGCGGTAACCCTCTGAGTCCCAAATCTCACCCTTAACTTTTAACCATTTAAGCCTTCACGATGCATTAAAGCATCATTTTACATCCCTGAAAAAACAGACTTAATTTTCCCACAACCAAGGGTTTTAGAATGAAAATTTCCATGAAACTGGTTTATCAATACATGACAATTTTCTTTAATTTTTAATCCACTTCAAATCATCTCCACCCACTACAAGTCGAGAATTGCGACAGCAATTCGCGGTTTGTAGTGGATGAAGATAGCAATTTAAGGTGAGGTTTGAAATTGGTCTCAAATTACACAAATATGAGTAATTTTCAGCCCAATTCATTCGTCCGTTTTTTCATTCTTTCATTCATTCATTCATTCATTCATTCATTCATTCATTCATTCATTCATTCATTCATTCATTTAACGTTGAATATTTTTTATATAAACCATGGAGACCAAAGGGTTTCATTCAATTCAAAATCATCATAAAAGTCTTAGTTAGGTTTTCTGATTCATTTGAATACCTATGTTATGGGTTTACGATTATTGTAGGCCTAAATACTTTTACTCTTACAGTGCGGGGATCAACTTTAGACGTCAGAATCTGACGTCTAAAGTTGATCCCCGCACTGTAAGGGTTATTTTATGGTCATTTTCATTTATATTGAGATGCGATTTTATCACTGTATAATGTATCCCTGTACAAACGTCGAAGACGTTGGGCCAGCGTTGTACAAATGTTATACAAATGGTTTGTGTTTACTGGCATATCAAATGGCAGCTCAGTACATCCGGACAGATTATGACATTTTATTTGTCATTTCATTTGATTTTACAATCAAATTAGCCCTTACAACGCTGAAATCTTCACATACACACCATAGAGAGCAAAGGGTTTGTGCAATTTGAAATCATCATAAATGTCTGAGTCAGCTATTTCTGCTTCATTTGAATACCTAAGTTATGGGTCTACGCCATTAGAAATATTTTTTACTTTTACAGTGCGGGGATTATTATGACTGTCTGACTGAATACAATTTTTTTAGTGTGAGGGCCGACTTCTGACGTCAGATTCTGACGTCATAGGTCGATCCCCGCGCTGAAAGGGTTAATATCAATCAGAGGATGTCATTTATTGCATATAATTCTATACGATCAGTGGGGGGGGGGGGTGAAGGGTAGACTTCTGTTGTTTTTCATAGAGCCAACAATTTTATGATCCTCCACCAACAGAATGGAGTCAATGATCGTAAAAGTAACGGTAGAAGACAACCTATAGTCACTATGGTTACCAAGGTTATGCAGATCTGTAGAAGCTCCACAGCAATAGGCAGATATGGATCTGGCGTGGTGGGATACATGATACTTCCAAAAATAAGTTTGACAGAGTTTAAACTTACGAGATCGACGTCATATTCTTCTCCAGTCTCAGCAGTAAAGTGTATTGTGATCGGTGATCGGGAAGGGGGGGGGGGGGGTGCGGGATAATTGACCCCATTATTGACATCAGCGTGATTTAGCTGAGAGCTTCTAATGAGCGATAATAAGCAGTGTTGATGGTTCTGTGGCATTAGCCTATATTTAGTACTGCAACCGTACGTCAATATAATAAAACTGAAATTTAACCAATCACAGCGAGAAAATATACATTGTCCTTGATTTCCAAGCTGCTGACGCCTTAAACCCTTTAAGCGCGAGATTATGTTTTTTATAAACCATGGAGACTAAATGTTTTTTTTCAATTTGAAATCATCATAAATGTCTCAGTCAGCTCTTTCCGCTTCATTTGAATACCTATGTTACGGGTCTACGACCATTATACATTTGTTAACTCTTTCAGTGCGGGGATCGACCTTTGACGTCAGAATCTCCATGGCGTCTACATACGTCAAAATCTGACGTCTACAGACGTCAGATTCTGACGTATGTGGACGTCAGAATCTGCTCACAATGAATAAAAATAGGGTGAAATTCAAGAGTATAGATGTACGCGATTAAATAACTTAGTTAATAATGATCTATTTCCAATCATCTAGGAAAGAGAATGTCGCACTTCTGAGAACAGTGACTTCTGCTTAGATTGGTGTTGTGAGGGGGGGGGGGGGGGGACGTTAATGAACAGTCCTAATGATAATTTGCCCTGACTATGAGCTAATAACACTAAATAACCTGCTGCCAGTAACGTCAGGTAACTAAATAATTTGCAATGGTTAATAATCCATTTCAATCATCTAGGCGCTGATCTAGGGGTGAGAGAGACTTCCGCATTGTATGAGTGTTGTGAGGGGGGGGGGGGATAAATGAGCAGTCCTAATGATAATTAGCCCTAACTAGCAGCTAATAACACTGAATAACCTGCTGCCCGGGAAGATGTCATTAACCTCACTGATTTAACCCTTTAAGCCCTCACGATGCATCTAAGCATTTTTTTAAATCCCTGAAAACAGACTTAATTTTTTCTATAACTAGGGGTTTTAGAATGAATATTCCCATGAAACTGGTTTACCAATACATGGCAATTTTCTTAATTTTTTCACCCACTTCAAATCATCTTCATCCACTACAAGTCGAGAATTGCGATAGCAATTCGCGGCTTGTAGTGGATGAAGATGACTATGGTAAATTCAGGCTTGAAAGGGTTAAACATCAAAGCGCTGTAAATATGTTTGTGTAATAAAACTGAAATATAATCAATCGCACCGAAAAAAACAAACATTGTCCTTGATTTCAAAGGGTCACAGCGAAAAAACAAACATTCTCCTTGATTTCAAAGGGTCACAGCGAAAAAACAAACATTCTCCTTGATTTCAAAGGGTCACATCGAAAAAGAAACATTCTCCTTGATTTCAAAGGGTCACAGCGAAAAAACAAACATTCTCCTTGATTTCAAAGGGTCACAGCAAAAAAACAAACATTCTCCTTGATTTCAAAGGTCGCAGCGAAAAAACAAACATTCTCCTTGATTTCAAAGGGTCACAGCGAAAAAACAAACATTCTCCTTGATTTCAAAGGGTCGCAACAAAAACAAACAAACATTGTCCTTGATTTCAAAGGGTCGCAGCAAAAAAAAAACATTGTCCGTGATTTCAAAGGTCGCAGCAAAAAAACAAACATTGTCCTTGATTTCAAAGGGTCAACCATAACACCCTTAACCCTCAAAGCGCTGAATTATTTTGCATAAACCATGGAAACCAAATAGTTTCTTCTTTTTGAAATCATCATAAATGTCCTAGCTAGCTCTTTCCGATTCATTTAATATGTTATGTATCTACGGCCATTATACATGATGTATAGCGCTGAAAATATTTGTGTACAACCTATGGAAACCAAAGGGTTTTCTTAGTCAGCTCTTTCCAATTCATTTCAATACCATACCAAGGTTATGGGTCTACGGCTATAAATAAAATATGTTTACCCTTACCAGTGCTTACAGTGCGGGGATCGACGTTAGTCGTCAGAATCTGACGTCTACAGATGTCAGATTCTGACGTGTGAAGTCGGTCCCCGTGCTGTAAGGGTGAACTCATGCACATATTCTACTAGATCCGTCTGCTGCTTTCGACACTCCTAACTATCACCTAATAACACTAATTAAGCAACCAGGAGGTTGGAGATGTCATTATCTCTGTCATCGTGCGGATCGACTTTGGACATCACAATGTGCCGTCTATAGACGTCAGATTCTGACGTCTATAGACGGCACATTGTGACGTCTATAGACGTCAGATTCTGATGTCTATAGTCGATCCCCGCACTGAAAGAATAAATAATGTATAATGGATGTAGACCCATAACATAGATATTCAAATAAAGCAGACAGATATAATTAAATAACCTTGTATTATTCCCTTTCAATGCGATCACGTTAATGGCGGTTTGAAACCAGTATATCGACGGCAATTTTGCACATGGTCACGCGCTGCGCGCTCGTTAACCTTGGCAATGCAGGGACTGACCTTTGACGTCAGATTCTGACGTCAATGGACGTCAGATTCTGACGTCTATGGACGCCAGATTCTGACTTTGATCCACGCACTAGATGACTAAGATATTTATAATGGCTGTAGACTCATACCATAGGTATTCAAATGAAGCAGCTAACTAAGATATTTATGATGATTTCTTATTAAAAAAATATTTTTTTTTTTTAATAAAATATTTCAGGGCTTTATAAGGTGTAACATCACTGAACCATGTGCTACTGAATTGTTTCACCTGTCACTTTTTATTAGCGCGTTACATATCAGCTTTCAAACATGATAAATTTACAACGTGACGTCAAGCAGCAATTTTTAAATTGTTGACCTTTATTTTGCAAAATCTGATTACTTTTCACTCAATAGAAGTTGTATATCGCGTCAGGAAGACACAGCTTCAAGTGGATGAAAATTATTATTTTGGTGCTAAAATGGTTAATCCGCTAAGCGAGACACTGGTTTCTATTAATCCTTAAAACGATGATAAATATTTAAATTTAATTAATTAACTTGAGGTGGTGTCTCGCTGATAAATAATTTAATTTTTCACCCACTTGAAGTTGTGCCTCGCTACCGCGAACCACAACTTCAGGTGAGTGAAAATTACACATATTTGTTGATCTTGAGACGAAACATGTGCAAATTTTGATGTTCAAACACACATTTTATCCCC